>CAAKHG010045552.1:0-10175 GCA_901007715.1 Dactylopterus volitans
CAGCTCATCGCAGGGCCACATGAAAGACATACAACCACTCACACTCTCACGCACACCTACGGGCAATTTAGAGTAGCTGGTTAACCTCAGCATGCTTTTGGAGGTGGGAGGAAGCCGGAGTACCCGGAGAGAACCCACGCAGACAGCATGCGAACTCCACATAGAAAGACCCCAGGCCGGGAATTGAACCTGCGACCTTCTTGCTATGAGGCAACAGTGCTAACCACGGCACCACTGTGTCGCCGAATATGGTTTATTTGATCAAAAAGGTAAGAACCAATTTCTAAGTTCTGTCTTTGATGACTATCGCAGAGGGTCATATTCTGACATTTCTCATTTCTCATATGATCAGAGGGGAATTTTGCATGTAGTTCCCTTATAACTGTAGATACTTCATGCAACAGGTTCTTATTTTTTTGGTCATTGTTGTACCCGTTTGTAAGAAACGTCTCCTCGATGCACTGGGACGCATCATCAGTGATGTGACCTGGGGTCATCGGGTGTTTCGGGTCTCACAACATCAGACACCCTCTCCCAGACAACCCAGCCAGGGGTGATCAGGCCCCGACTCGCGTCCCAGTAGCACTCCACGGATCTGCCCTCTTAATCCACAGCTACCTAGTGGCTTTCTCTGCAGCTTCACGAGCAGATTGAATGGCCCTCTTCTTGGCTGCCCCTGTGACACCTAGTCTGCCGAGGACTTTACAAAGAGACTGCCCAGCAAAGCCTCTACAGCCAACTTCTATGGGCTCGTAGAGTGTTCTCCAGCCTCTGCCCCTGCACTCCTCTACCAGTTCTTGATGCCTGGTGCGCTTCCTCTCGTTGGCTTCCTCAATTCGCTCCTCCCAGGGCACTGCAAGCTCCAGCATGATTAGGTGTTTTGAAGCCTCGATGTAATAATCATGTCTGGGCGGAGAGATGTTATGACGATGTGCTGGGGGAACCTCAGTTGTTTTCCCAGGTCAACCTGCAGCTGCCAATCCGAAGCTGCGTGAAGTAGGCCTGTTGATGTCTGTGGGCATGACCGAGGTTTCTCTCCAGCTTTGATGAAGGGGATTGCCTTCTTTGAAACATGCTGGTGTTTGCTGATGTTGGTGACTGAGGCTATGCTCTCAGCAACTGCTTTGAGCACCTGGTCGTGGCGCCAACGATAGTGACCATCAGCCAGGGCCTTTGGGCAGCTACTGACGAGATGTTCTAAGGAGCCTCTTCCAGAGCAAAAGGGGGCAATAAGGTGACTCGCTCTTCCCCCACACATGGAGGTTTGCTGGGCTTGGGAGGGCATCGTACACTGCCTGCACAACGAACCGGACTCGATGGAAGTCTGCCTGCATGATGTTTGGCCAGGTGACTTTGCGCTGCAATGTCCTCTCCCACCTTGTCCATGCACCCTGCTGCCGGAGTGCGACTGCCCTGCTCAGGTGCTCTTCCTCAAAGCCTGCTCAGACCTCTTCTTGGAGTAGGTGGTGTCTCTTCTTGCCCTGGGCCTTGCTGACCTGGGTCTTAGTAACCCAGGCCTACTCTTCCTGATGCCAAAGCCCCCACGCCGCCTTTTGCCTTAGGCGTGACTCTGCCACCTACACTGCTTTCTACCTGTATCGTCACTTGGTGAGTTCAAGTCCCACTCTGTCTTGTGTTAAAATGTCTCGGGCCCTGGATTCATTTGATAACTGAGACCTTTAGATGGGTGAACCTTACACTCCCTGGGTTAAACTTGACCTTATTGCTTTGAGGCTTAGTGCCACATCTGACAGATGCACAGTAAGTGAGATGAGAACATACTGTGTGGATCAGCACCTCTAAGCTAAAAGCTAATATGCTATCTTCAGTCATCTGAGAAAATCACTCAACCAACCTGTGGTTGAGATTGCTCCTGTGGTGAATGTCCAAACAATTCACGTGGATGAAAAATTGTCCCTGAGCTGTAAACACACACAACTAACTACTATCAGTGATAGTATGGTGTATACTGCATTTTCAAAATAGATGAGAAATTAGCATAGATTCCATAGTGTTTAAAGGAGACTAAATGGAAACACATCATGAAACAAATTATTTCACAAGATCTGGCAATATCTGACATTATTCTCCAACAACATGCAAACTGATTTCTTCTGGTTCTCTATGACTTAAGACTGCATCCCCATATGGGTCACTTCCTGGGTTAGTTGGGAGTAAAATGCACAAGACTGCAATGATATGTGAATTCATTTACTTAATTGAAATAGAAGAAAAGTGATCTTTATCAATAGTTTAGGTTGTTGAGATCATATGCACTGTTACTGGCACAATAATGAAAAGCCTTTTGAAATGCAGAATTTAGGACTCCATGGTAATTATGAGTCAGTGAGAAACAATATTGCACTCAGTTAATTTCATTATTGCTGTGATGTATGTTTATCACGGACTAAACATATTTCATGGACTGTAAAGGCATGATTTGCTGTGTTCTTAATCAGCACCCTACAGCTGGTGTACTTTCACATGTTTGTGCTTTGGCAAAGACAGTTTGTTTCTCTTTGGTACCACTGCATGAACAGCTTGCACAAAAAATAAAAGGCCTCTGAAATGACTTCACTAGCTTTTGGATCACAGTTTGATTGATTGATTAATTAACCGTAAGTTTCATGTCTCCCGAGGACCCCTCAACACTGCTCACCATTACAGCACCAGTGTATCCATCCTGCTTGAGCTGCGGGTAGATTGGAATTCGAATGTTTACAGATCAAGTTTAATCCTTTGTGCAAGCATGCAGATTGTTAAATATCTCTCACTTTATGAGGCCTTAGACAAATAAAGCTTAAAAAAAATCAAAAGAATAGCAACTGCACCATTGAAAATGTTGTGGCACTATGTTTTTTTTTTCTTTTGCTGCTTCTTTGCTGTGTCATGCCTTTCATGTCCAAACACCCGCGACTCAGTTAGCAACACATATAGACGGCCAGATGAAATGTAAAGCATGAGGTAGGAGGGAGTCAGCTGAAGGTCTTACCTCTCCAAGAGGCTCCATGACTGGGAAGTAGCAGCAGGAGGTCTGCCTCTGTTGAACCAGAGTGACTTGACAGGACTTGGACATCAAAACAGAGGACGATTACACCCTGACCCTGTCCAGCTGACGATTCTGGGAGGCTCTTGTACCATATTGGATTAAGACAAGTTGATAGAGTGCAGGCGTGGCGAAGAAGCATAGAAGAGGAGAGAAAGCAAAAAAAAAAAAAAAAGGAAAAGAAAAAAAGGAACTGCGAAGTAAAGAGGATAAGAAACTGGATGCCGTTGTGTGTCTGGAAGTCTGGGAAAGGCTGAGGTCTAAATCTGGACTGAGGGGTGAGAGGCCTGTGGCATTCAGACACACAGAGCGAGGGAGGGGGAGTATGCATGGAAGGGAGGGCTAAAAACTGAGCGAGGGAAAACTGTGTGTGTGGAGAGCAAAATTACAGGGGACCTTTAATGCTTTTCCTTATTTTCTGTCATGTTGTTACAATACTCCTCCTTGAACCGTCACCTCATTCTGGTGGAGGAGTTTGCATACTCTAATTAACCTGGTAGGGTCTCCCAAGACAGATTGGTCCAAGGAGAAGAGTCAGACAAAGAACGGTTCAGAAGACCCTCATGGAAAACAACAGAAGGAACATGTGTACCCAGCCTGGAGTGACACCGGGGCCCCACCCTAGAGCCAGGCCTGGGATTGGAGCTCGAGTGCGAGCGCCTGGTGGCCAGGCCTACACCCATGGGGCCCAGCCGGGCCCAGCCCGAACCAGCTACATGGGCAACACCCCCCGGTGGGTCCACCAGGGGGGTTTAGGGGGAGCATGAAGGGTCCAGTGCAATGTGGATTGGACAGCAGACCAGGGCAGGGGCCTTGGTGGTCTGATCCGGTTAGTGAAACTGGCTTTCTGGAACGTCACCTCTCTGGCGGAGAAGGAGCTGGAGCTTGTGGGGGATATTGAGCGCTACCGACTAGATATAGTCGGCCTCACCTCCACAAATTGTGTTTGTTCTAGAACCCAAGTCCTTGAGAGGGGTTGGACACTCTTCTACGCTGGAGTTGCCCAAGGTGAGAGGCGGAGGGCTGGGGTTGGCTTTTTGTTGGCCCCGAGACTCTCCGCTCGTACGTTGGGGTTCTTCTGGTTGGACGAAAGGGTAGCCTCGGGGAATGGGTCCTGACTGTTGTTTGTGCTTACGCACCGAATGGCAGTTCATAGTACCCACCCTTTTTGGAGACCTTAGGACGGGCGCTGGACAGCGCTCCGACTGGGGACTCCATTGAGGGGCGTGATTGGGAGGAACGGCCTGCCCGATCTGAACCCGAGTGGTGTTCAGTTGTTGGGACTTCTGTGCTAGTCACAGTCTGTCCATAACTAACACCATGTTCGAACATAAGGTTGTTCATCGGTGCTCTTGGCACCATGACGGCCTAGGTCGCAGGAGCTGAAGAAAGAGGCCAACAGGTCATGGTTGGTCTGTGGGTCTCTGGAAGCAGCTAAGCAGTCCACAGCTGAGGCAGTTGCAGAGGCAAAACCTTGGGCATGGGAGGAGTTCGGCCATGTGAGTGAGTGAGGCCATGGAGGAAGACTTTTGGTCGGCTCCGAAGAGATTCTGGAAAAATGTCCCGCGTCTCAGGCGCGACAGACGGCAACTTGTCCACACCGTTCTCGGTGGGGGCCGGGAGTTGCTGACGTCACCTGGGGCAATCCTCCGGCGGTGGAAGGAATATTTCGAGGAGCTCCTCAATCCTGCTGACACACATTCCCAAGGGGAAACAGAGCCGGAGGACCTCGAGGTGAATCGTCCAATCACTGGGACAGAAGTCGCAGAGGTAATGAAACAACTTCGCGGCAGCAGAGCTCCGGGTTTGGATGAGATCCGCCCAGGATATCTTAAGGCTCTGGATGTTGTAGGGCTGTCCTGGCTGACACGCCTCTGCAACATTGCGTGGTCATCGGGGGCAGTGCCCTTGGAGTGGCAGACCAGGGTGGTGGTCCCCATCTTCAAGAAAGGAGACCAGAGGGTGTGCTCCAACTACAGGGGAATCACACTACTCAGCCTCCCCGGGAAAGTTTACGCCAGGGTGCTGGAAAAGAGGGTCGGATTTATGGTTGAACCTTGGATCGAGGAGGAACAATGCGGTTTTTGTCCTGGCCGTGGAACCTCGGACCAGCTCTTTACTCTTGCAGGGGTGCTTGAGGGGAAGTGGGAGTTTGCCCAACCGGAGCGGCATCAGCAGTGATGCGGGCACTCAACCGATCTGTCATGGAGCTGAGCCGAAAGGCAAAGTTCTCGATTTACTGGTCGATCTACGTTCCAACCCTCACCTATGGTCATGAACTCTGGGTAATGACCAAAAGAGCGAAATCGCGAGTACAAGTGGCCAAAATGAGTTTCCTCCACAGGGTGGCTGGGCTCAGCCTTAGAGATGAAGGGTGAGGAGCTCAGACATCCGGGAGGCGCTTAAAGTAGAGCCGCTGCTCCTCCACACCAAGAGGAGCCAGTTGAGGTGGCTCGGGCATCTGGTCAGGATGCCTTCTGGACGCCTCCCGTTAGAGGTGTTCCAGACATGTCCCACAGGGGGGAGGCCTCATGGCCGACCCAGGACCAGGTGGAGGGATTTTATCTCTCGCCTGGCCTGGGAACGCCTGGGGGTCCCTCCAGCAGAACTGGCAGAAGTGGCTGGGGCAAGGGCTGTCTGGGCTTCCCTCCTGAAGCTGCTGCCCCCGCAACCTGGACACAGATAAGCGGAAGACGACGAGTACGAGTACGAGTACGAGTACGAGTTGTTACAAAATCAGATGTGCATGTTAAATGTGGCCAAAATTCAAATTATAAGTAAGTGTAATCTATGTGAGAAAACATATAAGGCCTAAGAATTCCCTGAATTCTCCATTTTCAACTAGGTTTTTCCCAACTTTAATGCCTCCATGATATCAGTAATCCACAGCTCTTTCCCATCATCCACACACTGCGTTAACCTGTGCATAAAGTTTCCCGACCACCAAATGTTAATCTTATGGTGTATCTTAAAAAAGCATTATTTTGACCTCAAGAGAAACAAACATTAATTTTGCTTTCTTTATGAAAAAGGCATCAGCCATCGTTGGACGTACACCTCACTGAAAGTCCAGAATAAAGCTTGAAGAAGGGTGTTGCCAAAAGACACAGTTGTTCCATTTGTAAAGAGGATATAGGTATATAGGAGTCAAAGAAAAATCTGGGCAATCACAATACAGGTTAAGTTATTGTATTTAGGAAAGTAACAGTAATTTGCACAATACAGGCATAAACCAAGATATTTCATGTAAACCGTATCTATGCAAAATCATAGCTGTATTTATGCAGAGCGGGCTTTAATGGAGCAGGCGCAACTTGTTTCATACAGGATGAACTGAGGAGCAGTGTTACGGTGCAATATGAGGCAATACAAGATTTCTTTAACTGTGCATTATGCCAAGATACTCAAGCACAGTCCCAGAATAAAAGATAGAGCCAGAAATGAGCCTAATAGTTCTCCTTTTAAGGAACTTTATCAACCATAGGTGAGAAGTTTAAGTTGCAGGATCTTCTAAATTTCGGCTACTGCCGAAAGCGACATTCCTGTCACCTAAAAAAGCCACCTCACTGACAGAAAACTGAGTAACAAAGTGAAACCTGGCTGGCAAAACCAGAGGAAATTTGACTGATGCTCACAATAAAAACCATGTAGCTTCTAATAAAAGGAACACTTGGACTGATCATTGTAATCAAAAGCAGGTAACAGAAGTACACTCAGTAAAAACACAAGATGGTCCTTTAAGAATCCTGAATGTCAGAGCACTGACACACACAGAAAAGAGAACAGTGCAGATCTTGCTGGTGATTGACAGGAACTGTGCATTATCATGTTGTCTTTGAGGTGATGGTGGTGGATGAATGCTGTGTCGCCGGGCCGGTTGATCTCATCAGGGGATATTGGTACATTTACATTACCATCTGCCATCTCGATTTGTCTGTGTCTCTTGCATATTTGGAGAACTGCATATCTGACCTTTGTCAAATTGATTTAGCACGTCTGCAGTAAAGTAGCAGTAGAGCACAGCGTCTAATCTGGTGCAATTTGGACATGCTCAGATAGACTATATGTTGTCACACTGCATACAGTAGAAAAAAAAAATACACCGATTCAAAAATGGCCTCAGCTGCTCTGGCCAGACATGGAAAATGGAATGTTCTGGAATTGGATCCCAGTTGTGGTGACTATTTATTCATCTTGAATGCTTTTGGAAGGTCGCTGTTAGCAGAAAAGGTAGACAGACCTTTGATTTTGCCCAGGTTGAGAGGGATAAATATGAGAAACGTGCATTTTATTCATCTACAGATTTTTCTCCCCATCTATAGAGGAATATAATGAGCTGTTCTGTATGGTTTTCATATATGTTGAGATATAAGTTGTCACTGGGGACTTGAGTTATTGCAGTGTTGAATGGTGTGATCCAGACATGTGATGCCTTTTATGTGGATATATTTATATTTATATATTTATATATATATTTTTTATAATTAACTGGTGAACTGCCGTTCTAATACCAGTGGAGAATGGGATGAAAATGGTGTGGCACCACAAGGCCAGCGCCTGGCACAATTTTATAGAGACAGCAAGCTGCAGCTAAAACATCCCACACACAAGCACCGACACTGTTTTAGACAGCTCCAGCCAAATTCACCAGACATGCAATCAGCCTTTTTTTTAGACAGCAATGTTTTGAACAGGCACTGCATTAGTAAGCAAAATTTGTACCTGCGTTTGTTTTCTGTAGCCCATACCTGCCCACACCATAACCTCACCATCATGGGCCACTGTTGACCACACTGAGCTCAGCAACCACTCGGCCGCCTTCCACGGCAGAAAAAAACGTGAGTCATCCCTGAAGAGAGCTCAAGATGATTTCTCACATGAAAGACTAAATTCTTGGAAACAACCTAGTTAAATGGATTCATTTCAAGGGCAACATCGCTGGTGACCATTCCTACAGTTAGTGCACCAATTAGCATTGCACTGCATGAAAGAACTGCAGGAGTTACATTTCATTGTGACCAGTCCAAGACACACCTTTGCAATAAGCATGCTGTTCAATCAGCATCTTGATAGGCTTCACCTTCCTCATGGAGGTGCATTGTCTATGCAAAGGTGAAGTGGTGACAATCACAGATTTTTCCCATGAAAAGATTTTTTTTTTTTCCTATGAAAAGATTTTTTTTTTTTCCCATGAAAAGATTGTTCCCAATTTTATCATCCTAAAAATCTGGAAAAAAAGCCTTCAACAAAATTGCATCTAAATTATAATTATTATTAAGCACAGCCTCAACTACAGTATCTCGATTCAAATGTGGATCTGTGGCTCAGTGAGTCAACTCGGGGTCCAGAAAATTAAAGTTTGAAGGCCCCTGTTTTGTTATCATCTTAAGCAGTTGCTATGGTTGATATGAGAGCATGTACACCAGCCAATTTGCACACTCACCCGATACAACACATTAATATGGAGTTGTGTTTCTGGCCATCTGGCTCAGGATATTTGACTCTTTGGCAGCTGAAGTACTGCACAACACGATGTTACACAGGGTCATTACATGTTAAACTATTTATAGAAACCATGAACAAACGCACCATCCCTCCTTCTCTCTTTCATATTCACAACAAAAATAACTGAATCCAAGTAATAAACATTTCAGCATTTTATTAAAAACAGGATTAGCAACACCTTTATGAATCTCTATGAATCTGAACTAGTCTGTGAGGATTATCGGTCACTAAGGTCACAACCCCTGCTGCTCTTGATTCAGCCCATCAGGTTTCACTATGACTCGAGAGACCATCTCCTCTCAAGGATACAGCAATTATGAATAACTAGGCAGGTTATTTAAATTTTATACTGGCATTTGCTGAGGCAGCAAACCCCCATGATTTCCTTAATGCTGTTAAGATGTTTGGGCTAAACTCTTTAATTGCAGGGGATGTTTGCTAAATAAAACTGAATGGCAGAATTTCCACTCGATCCAGTTAACGTCTCATAATAGTGACCACAGCTGTCTTACTAATAATAAATGCAGTTATCAGGACGGGCGTGCTGCTCCTCTCTGAGAGGCTCGGATATCAATAGCATACAGCAGCTTGACACACATTCGGAATCCCACAGCCTAGCTGCTGCGTCGTTTTATCCGCCGTGCTTCCTGTAATTCATGCAAAAGCACATTCAAAAGCACTTTACCTGGTCAGAGACTCTTCTGCGAGCGGTTTTAATTGCTTTGAGAAGTGAAACACAAAATTGCCATCGTAGTTTAAAATTATGTAAGTAATTTTAAATTATGTCAATAATCTGCTTACAAAGTATTGGTAAGTAAAAAAAACAAAAAACAAAAAATCATTACCCGCTTTCCATTTGTGATGCCATGCAAATAGTTTTGTCATAACTTGTGAACATAACGCGAGCTTATGTGCCACAGCTGTAATCGGCCGGTAACCACTTCCTCCCTAAAATTCCTGTGTTCTGATTGGTCCATTGGTAAAAAACAAACTGCTGTTGGCCCAGGGGAAAAAAAGAAAGGATATAGTCTTGTTGATTCATGAGACTTGTCCCTCAAGTAACTTTTATTTTGAAAACATCATCCTGAGACTCATTCAGCTCTTTCACATTAGAAGGTTACAATAGTTAAGTTAGTAAAAAATACAATCTCTATTTCTCTTATTACATTTGTATTTGTAATAAAGAAATCCTAAAAACTATTCGTTAAATTAGAATATATACAAATTCTGAAGCAGTCAGCAAATACTGTATAAAGTGTGATTGTAAATGCATCATAGACCGTTGTCACGACCGTGATACACTCCTCACTGACCAGCATGTAGGTCGTTTAGGCTGTAATGTCGACTGATTTGGCTTGATACCTCAATGAAACTGCAGAAACACAGAATAAGACGAGTTTTAATCAGACTTTAATTTTCTGTGGATTATGAAAAATTGATTATAAACAAGGAACACACTAATGCTGTGTGCGGAATCATCTACTGACGTGCCACCTGCTACGTACTCGAACTTAAAATACGATACCCTGGCTACAAAAGCATTAGCACGGCTGTTCATGCTGAAGTATACTATACAGCCAGTAAATTTTGTACCAACCAAATACAAAAATCACTGTACCATCAG
>CAAKHG010045554.1:0-14209 GCA_901007715.1 Dactylopterus volitans
TGATTGTTGTGACGACGCTCATGACTGTTTCTGATTGGTTCGGCTCTCATGGTTTTGTATTCATCGTTATGTCTCATATTGAGTTGTTATTGTAATCAATTTATTTCAAAATAAATTAAAAAAAAAAAAAGTAAAAAAAAGGCAATGTTTCAAATGTGTTAGCATTAATCTTCCGTGCAACTATTTTCATGTCTAATCAACTGTCATTCAAATACTTTCGTTCTTTGGGCGACTCCCACCTCGTCAACGCACCAAAAATAAAAATAGAAATGAAATACCTTTTTTTGTGTGTTTTTAAACTGCATTTAAGAAATCCGTGCGAGTTTATTTCTCGGGTTTAGCGCTTGAACGTGAGCCGTTGAGCTGACTTCACGTGCTTTTATTTTCTCAGCGCTTCCTGTCTGCCACGCTGTGCCCGCGGGCAGCTTCACGCGGGCTGAACATAAAGTGGGATATTCCGTGCGGTTGCCTCTCTCTCTCTCTCTCTCTCTCTCTCTCTCTCTCTCTCTCTCTGTCTCTCTCTCCCTCGCCCACGCTGCTCCCCGTGTGACGCAAATCCGCGCGTGGGCGGACACACGGGGCGTGGGAGGCTTTCAGCGCGGAATACCAAACACGAGCAGGTTCAACTCCCACGGACACGCAGCGCTCTGCACACGTCCGCAGGATCACTGCGACTATTTGTTACTGAGCGGCCAATATTGTCCAAAGCAATAATCATTTAGGCGCCGACATCGATCCGTGCGCAGAGGCACCGCGCTGTAAAAAACTAGATTGTTAAAAAATAAATAAATAATAATAATTCACAATGTACGTCATTTATGATCATGTTCTGTATGAGCTCTATTTGACAGTTTGCCCCCCTATAATCATTAATTCACTCAAATTTGCATTATTCCAATTTTGAAAAGCGCGTTTACCGCGTTGAAGCCAAACGTGTGCCGCCTATGAGCACGGCGGGCATCGCCCAACTACTGCTCACATGATAAACCTACGTAACACGATTGCTTTCTTTTCCGTAATATATACATTTTTTTCTCTGCAATGACTTTTCATTTAGTTCCTAAACAAGTACGTAACCTGTGTAAAAAGAAATGGATAAAACATCGGAATCAGCCTCATTGGCCACAAACACGGAATGTGTCCCCTTTTGACTTTGCTCACATTTGGTACAAGAGTTGAACATTAAATATTGGGAAAAAAAAGTGCGAGGACGTATGAATAGCAGGAATGCTGTGCATGAGGGAGGTGATATTCTTACAGATTCTACCCGGCTACGTTTCATATGAAACTACGGAAACTGTAGAACTGAAGCATGCACGTCGGCGGTTTTGACTGCACGTGCATTCTCAAAAATGTTTCTAAACGTGAGGCGCGTCTCGACGAGTTGTTGACTTGTTTACTTGTTGATTTTCCTGTTTTTGCCAAACTGCCCGAATGCATAATCACTTCCCGGAAAACAAACCACAAACCTTGAAATATTTAGACAGAAACAAGTAGTTCGGAGCGGCTGACATGGCGATCGGCGGAGGCCCGCATCCCCGCCGCGCCGCACCGATGCTGCTGAGCGGCGGTGCCGCGTCAATCGATTTCAGCGTTGAATTCAAGAAGCTGATTCATCGTCAAGTTGCTGGAAACTTCTGTGGGTTTTGCCGCCGCGGCTGCGAGAAACGGCCGTCGCAGGGATGTTCTGAAGATGCAGCAGATGCGCGCACGCGTCTTAAGAATTATGAGAAGAAGAAAAAAAACAAATGAGGTGGACCTGAAAATGAAAGCAGGCGGACACTTGTTTTTTTTTCACAGAAATGCAGAAGATTCCAAACGTCTCGTGAGAGCGAGCAGGATTTCCAGCAACTTTGCCTCCGAGAGGCCTGAAGGGTGTCGGCAGGTCGAGCCGAGCCGAGCCGAGCCGAGCGGCGCACGCGAGTCAGACGGGCCGCATGCAAATGCTCGTCTCAGACTGCACCGACAGTCAGTCAGCGCTGGTATGACGGCACATGCAAATGGTTTCCAGCACGGGGAAGTGGGCAGCAGGACGCCGTTGGTGTGGTGTGTGTGGTGTGTGTGTGGGGTTTGTTTTTAGCTGATGCGCTGCTAAAAGTTTACCCCCCCCCCCCCCTTCCACTCCCCCCACCCCCAATGTGACGTTCACAGTGAGCCGGTCTGAGTCTGGACGCTGGGAACTGACTGAACTCACAAAGAACACAAGACGGGGCGAAGAGAGTACAGTACACAGTACTGCGAAGGCTGCGGGTCTACACGCAGTACGCGATCATCGCTATTACTGCAACAGTCACTCATACCACGAGTACTTATTCACCGCCTCTTACGACAGCCGCCTTGACTGCAGCGACTCATTGCCTTTGAAACCAACTAATACGAGGACTAATTTGACTTCTTTCAGCCTTTTCCCACAAGTATTACCTGTAACACTACTACTACGCCGACTCAGTATCGGCGTAATTGAACTGCGACACTGATACGAAAACTGATTGCACTTTGTGAGTGTTTCCGACGAGTACTGCCGTTATTACTTTGGGGCAGCCACGGCTTAAAGGTCAGAGTAGCGGCTTGGCACGGAAAGGTCGCTGGTTCGATCCCCTGCAAAGACACTCAAAAATTGGCTTTAGTGCCCTTGAGCAAGGCACCCAAACCCACATCTGCTCTGCATGCGTGTGGTTTGTATTCACTCGGGCTGCAACGATTAATCGATGACTAATCGATAATTGAATTAATCGCCAACTATTTTGATAATCGACTAATCGTTTTGAGCTTTTTTTAAAGTAGAAAAAGTCCAAATTCTCTGATTCCATCTTGTCAAATATGAATATTTGCTGGTTTCTCTAGTCTATGACAGTAAAGTGAACATCCTTGGGTTGTGGACTGTTGGTTTATACAAAACAAGACATTTGAGGTCGTCTTCTTGGGATTTATAAACCAAAAGCCCAACACATTCATGGTTTTTAATTGACTTTTTGTATCAGTAGCAGCCAAATATCAGCAGCAAAGCTGATTTAAAATATGTAATTTACAATGAAGTATCCATCTCATCTCCTTGTTCTTCTCTTCCCTACAATGTAAATACAATTTGTGCACTTTGTTCTAAATCCGATTAGTCAACGAAATAATCGACAGATTAATCGATGATCAAAATAATCGTTAGTTGCAGCCCTAGTATTCACCCCAGGTGGGTCAAAGTGCAGAGACTAAATGCTTCCGCAACTAATTTCACTTTACTACGGTCAACTCATAGTAGTATTAATGGAGCCGCTGCTACTTTTCCAAAACAATTACTGCAGTACTACTACAATTACTAATACTTACACCAGTACCACGACTAGTCTTTCTGCTGCTGTTAGCAGACTCCTCGTTACCACCGTACCCGTCACTGCTCATCTAACACTGGCACCGCTGCCCGTGAGACTGCTGCTGCTACATCCACTCGGCTTCCTCACTCGTTTTTCAACTGATTCCACTTCGACCCGAATGACGCTTCTTTTTAATACTTTATAACGAGTTCTGGCGACGGGGCCGTAACCTCCACTTGGTGGAGTGGCACTCGCAGGCCATCGTGGATGGACTGGAATTATTCGTCGTCATTATTCATCCGGGCTGTTGATTTTTCAGGCTGGACTCTTCGCTTGCGCCTGATCCCGTTCCGGTTTGTGGTTCTGCCCTCGCCGCTTTGACTTGCCGGCCCGCTTGTGGTTTCCGCCTGTGTCTCAGCCCGCTTTCCCCCCCTTTTGTCTCCTCAGCCAATCGGCTCGCCCGCTCACGCCTGCCCACCTGTTGCGCAATTCGTTCCGTTTGTATTTCGCTTTATCTCGGCCAATCTTGGGTCAGATCTTTGCGCCGTTTTTTTTTTCCTGCCACCTTTTCCACCACGTGGTACCAAGTGTGTTTTGTTTCAGCAGCTTAGCCTGCTTACTTTTATATTCGCCTGCCCGGGCCGTTTCAAAAACTTGCTCTGATTTTTACTTCGTACTGATGGCAAACTGCCGCGGTGGAAGCGCAACGCCTTACAAAAGATGCTACGTGTTAGTTAAGAGAGCTACGCAAAGCTGAGCTGGCGCCGCCATCCGTCTTGGATACCTCTGGTAACTGCTACAAACAGGTGAGAGGTCAGAGGTCACAAACAAAGCACTGCAAAAATTAATATTTCTGCAAGCGCCAGCTGGCAAGCACCAACTCCAAACTTTGGCTAATTACTTGCCGAGATGAAGCTGCCAGAAAAGAAAAAGAAAAAAGAAAAAAAAGGAAGCAGCAGCATGCTTGTAAACGCCGCAGAGCGCCGCCCTCAATGCTCCTCGGGGCCGCGAGCAGCTCCAATCAGATCTCCACACGATCGCTTTGACTGCCTGATTCCCCATCAATGAGCTATTTTGGGGAATTAGGCCAGCCACCACCAGCGTAACACCCCGGGGACCTAACCAGAGCGGCTTTCGTTAACCCCCTCGCCCCCCCCAGCCCCCCTGCTCCACCCTCCCGCCCTCCCACCGCCACCTCCGCCGTCATTACACCCTGAAAATAAAGTCAAAAAACACAATTTACACTCCAACGCCGCAGCTTCTTTTTATGTGTCTTCAAAAGCCCAAATGATGAGAAAACTAGTATTTGTAGAGCGTGTGTGTGTGTGTGTGTGTGTATGTGTGTGTGGCGGGTGGGTGGAGGGAGGTGGGGGATACGGCGTGGGGGAGGGGGGACTGCTTACTTTTCAGATCCTCTAATTAATTTCAGAAGGAAACTAAAACAAATATCAAAGCAAAACTGCAGATTATGCCGGAATACAAAATCCCGCGGGAATTATTCGCTGATACCAAACAGTGAAACGGGGAGAAAATCACAGAATCAAAAGAAAATTTTTCAACACATATAAGCTATTGTAAGTGTGGAGCGCCCCACACACACACACACACACACACACTGCAGGACGATGGAACAGTTGATGTACTGATATAAGGTCAAAACAGCAGCACACACACACTTTTGGAACCTAAATCCCAACCAAGAGAACATTTAAAAAGGACAATGCATTAAAAAAAATTGACTGAATCAACGCAGATAACGACCATGTGTAATTATTTGTCGCACTTCAACGGCTCACTCGTGTTACCTTTAACTTAAAAGCAGCTATAATCAATAATAGCGGCGCGTTAAATAACGTACCGACATCGCGGCGCTTTAAAGTCCCGGCAAGTTGTGGTTGACTCCCACGGCTCTCACCGTGTTGCCTGATTGAATCAGAATCAGAAATACTTTATGAATACTTTAGGAAATTGTAAAAAAAAAAGCGGTTGATTTTGGAGTGGAAGCGACAGTACACTCCCGCTGAGCGGCAAAAATACAGTTATTCCTGCTTTACGTTAAAAAAAACATGGTTTAAACAGGAAAATGGCTCCTCCCACATTCCCAGCAGCCCCCTTGACTTCCTGGTTGTTGTTTTTTCCTTCTGGTGCGTCATGTTTGGCGAAGGCTAACGCTGAGCTAACCACGGCGGCTAACGCTAAGCTACTGAAGTTACCAATGGAGGCTAAGGCTAACGGTGGAGCTGTGAAGAATAGCTGGACGCATCCAAAGATTCAACGCAGGGCTTAAAACAAAAATAAAAGACGAAAGAAGGAGAACGTAAATGTTCTGCCCTTAAAATGGGGAATGGAAATAAATGGAGCAAGACATGATGTTGTTAGCTTCGGGTTCAAACTGTAATGAAAACCCAGCACACACACGACATGCTGGGTCGTTTAAAAACAGCTAAATGTTGACACCTTTAAAAAAAAATACACAAAAGAAGATGTGCATCTTTTAGCAGCTCACGTTTGAAGTCGACACAAACACTTTCTCTTTGTACTTGTCAGAAAGATACACACACTTTGCTCTTGCTTTAACTTTGTCGGTGAAGCATCTGCACGCTTAGCAGACACAATATTACTCAAACTCAAACGCATTCACACGGTTATTGTACTTACAAAATGAACGTAAACAAAAAAAAAAACCCCGGCGGCGCCGAGCACGTCGATGACGCCACCGACGCGACGCAAACTAGCAAGCGGCGCTAACGCGGCACCGACGTTTCCACGCAGTTTTTAGCTCGACTGCGTTCACTCGCGAGTTGCTCCGCGCGCAGATGTTCCATCGGCAGCGTGTTCGTTGCGACGTGGAAAGCGCGGATAATCAGTTAAGCATTATTTACATCCTTTTTTTTTTTACTCTAATGAAAGGGGCAAACGGAGAGAAAGTGGCGCAGGTCGCGACGCTCAGACCGGAGTGAACGAGCCGGCGGCGGCGGCGGCGGCGCCCCCTGCAGGCCAAACCCGGAAGAGCGGCGCGATCACCAAATGACGTCACACAACGGGTCGGCAGATAGCCCAAACAACCAAAAAAACACCGAGCTTGGAGAAATGGAGAACATTCAGCAAAATATATTATTCACGTGTGTTTCCTCAAAGCTTCAAAGAGATAAAATTAGAGTGCAGTTTTTTTTTAATAAACTGTCGTCTCAACTGTTGTTTCTTGTAGGGGCGCTTTTTTTTTTTTTTTTTATCCAGTGCAAATGTGTAAATTAAAGCAAGCAAAGAGTCCAATCCAGCTCCAGCACTCAAACGCGAATCAAAAAAAAAAAAAAAAAATCCACAGGACGCCAATATGGCCTCCGAAACAGTCATAGCAGTGACACTAATACTACAAATTGTAGATTTCCTTGTAACGCCATTAAAAGTTCTTGTAAAAGCTATTAAATTACCGCTCGCCGAGTCAGGGAAGCGCGGCGGTAATGATGTGTTTTCCGACTGCGCGCACGGAGGCAGGTAGGCAGGTAGGATTCCTGACCGCCCACCATCGCCTCGAAAATCCTCTCCTGGCTTCTGCGCCCGTGCGCGCGCGTTGCTATGCAGATATGGCCTCCTAATGGCGTTCCCATGGATCAGCCGAGCAGACGGGGATCAAATCAAATTCTGGAGGAGACGGGAGAAGAAGAACGGAGTATCAGCTTCTTTTGACCTCCCCTCCTCCCCTTCCCCGCCCGCCCCCTCCCCCCCCCACCTCACCTACACACTCACGCTGCTCTCAATATCTAACAACAAGAACCAAACAAATTAAAACAAGAGCGCCGGCAGGAAATAAGATGTCCGCCCACACAGCGAGGTAGGTCGACACCCAGGCTGCCTGTTCCCACAAGTCCCAGTTTCCCAGTTTTCCCAAATTTGACACTACTGCCCTGTTTCTCCAAGCTCTGCACGGAGGGCTTATTTTCATGATGGCTTTCACAGAAAAGGGCTCGAAAGTTTATTGGCCAGAAAAGCCATTAAATTGTACTGTTATTTGGCCAAAATAGACCTAAGAGCTACAATCTCCCTTTTAATGGGAATAATAGGGGAAATGTGCCGCTCCACTTACAGCCGAGATACCGGAGAGGTTGGATGGTCCTCTCGTCTGCCGGAGCCTGACTCTGCCTCGTGTAGCCGCGTTGACTTTTACTCTGTGGAGTGTGAAGCGAGATCAAACCGGGCTTTCGGAGTTGCCTCACTCGCTGGAAAAAATCTCCGACTGAAACGTATCAGCAACCGCCGAGCCGTTCAAAATCTAAGTCGCCCCCTGGTGGCTGGCTGGCGTATCGCTTATAAACTCCACCTCCCCCATCTTCGTGAATCCGACTTAAGCCAAAGTAAAGAAATTTTTTTTTTAAAAGTGCTTGATTTATCAATTTTTTTTCCAAAGGTTTTTGAAAGTTATTTAAGGCTGTTAAAAGGGGGTGTGGTTTCAGGGCGGCGTTGACCGACTTCTGCTCAGCAGCTGCACGCGGGAAAGTGGAGAGGACGTGCGACTCTCGCCTTCTTCAACCAAAAACAGTAAGATACGTTTTTAGCGGTAAACTGATCGCTCGTGATTGAAGTGGTCGGGGCCCCCCGACGCCACGGCCCCACTTCCTGTTTCCCGCCCCCAGGCTCTGACATCACCGGCAGTGGATGACGTCGCGGATACGTTTTTGGCTTCCCCTTTGCACAGCCAAAAGGGAAGCGGAGGCGTTGTTGTCCGGGTCATAAACGCGGCCACGTTCATGCTCTCATCGTTCAGGTGGTCAATCGGGGGCAAGCACGGCTGATCTGGCGGAGGGGCGGGGCCTCTCTCAAATCTCAAATCCATTCCGCTGCGGCGCCATCGCGGCTGCAGGGTGGCGTTCACAGCGCTAATCCTGAGGATGGACTTTAAATAAATTAAAGCTTAATAATAATAATAATAATACCAACAATAACACTGACAGATGTAGCACCGCCGGTCACTTGTGACTCGCATCCATGCTGAAGTTTATCTGACGGGATCCTGCGCGAGCAGAAGAACTCCACTCATCCCTCATTTGATCCTAAAAAACATGTAGAACCACAGAGAGCGAGCTTCTCTCACACTGGCGCAATCTGCTTTCATGTCGGCCTGTCAATCATTCGCAGCGAGTAGGCGTCACGTTGTTATTTATTTATTTTCGCCGTCCTTCCCTCTCACGGAACCTCTAAACAGGGGATATATATCTCATTTGGCAACCAGCCGCTTCACATTTCACTTTTCAGGCGACGTCTGTTCGTTTAATTTCTGCAGCGGCTCGCCTCGCTCGCTGCCTCTCCTCCTCCTTCTCCTTCTTCTTCCTCCTCTTCTTCTTCTCCTTTTTCTTTTTCCCTGCATTTCTTTCTCCCCCCTGGAGTAGAAGCACATTTCAATGACACGCCCACGCCTGGGCCTGTCAGCCCCTCGCCCTGTCAGAGCGCCCACGCTGCTCTGCTCCCCTTCTCCCTCCCCTCTGTCTCCTCCCCACCAACCCACATCCTCAACACTCTGCACTCGAAAAAAAAAAAAAAAAAGAAGAAAAAAAAAAGCAGCTCTTTTCATCCAAGTTCCTCTTTTGGAGGCAAGAGGAAGGGAAAAAAAAAAATAAGAGGAACAACAGAGCGGCATGATTCAGTCTCCAGGCGGTGGTAGTGCTTGTCATGGAGTGTCCCTTTTCATTTGGAGGGAACATGTGTTTGTGGATGCCAAAAGCTGGAGTTTTTCCTCACAAAAAAAAAAAAAAAAATGCTGCTATTTGCTTCCTATTGTCTTTTAGTCGCTGCAGACGGGTGCAGATGTCACCGGGAAACAATCGAAAAACAAGGTCTGGGAGGAAAGTTGCAGGGTTTTCAATAAAAGCAGATTTCTTGAATTTACAACAAGGCGTGTGTGCGTGTGTGTGTGTGTGTGTGCGTGTGCGTGTGTGTAAATCTGCAGGGCGAAAGCCGGTGTGTTTGCACAGGCTCCCTGTTAGCAGAGTCTTACTTTGTGTCTGTTGAGAAAGTGTGGGATGGTATGAGCGGCTTATGTCTGACTGAACACGTGTGTGCCTGCGTGGGCAGCGAGTGTGTATAGGGGCGATGTGTGTGTGTGTGTGTGTGCGTGCGTGCGTGTGTGTGCGCGTCTTCTGAGCACACACAACGCTGGTGTGCGTGGGCGTTTTGGGCAAGGATGTGTGTGGGCGTCGCGTGCGTAGGCGGAGGTTATGTGACATACAGATAGACTGCAGTGTTCCTGCAGTGTGTTTGTGTGTGTGAAACTTTACTGCAGAAGCAGCTATAGGGGCCCTGCTGCCTGCAAAATGTGCCGGCGTGGAAATTTGCGCTGCCTTCGCCATGCATCGGCATCAGGCGTCTAAGTCACCCCGGCGAGGGAAAACCTGTAAATGTGTCACCCGGCGTGAAAGTCAGTGATTAATTCAGCAGGGAATTCTTGAAAAACAAATGACTGCGTGAACAGCAAAGTCAGAACCGGAGACGCTTTATTAATCCCGGAGGGGAATATGTGGTCACAGTCGCTATAGGAAGGAAGTGGCAAGATCTAACAAAGAAAATAACAATATTACAAAAAAGAAAAAGGAGTTGGCCCAGTATAGCAAATCAAATAATACAAACAAATCGGTTAAAAACGATAGTAAGTGGAAAAGAGATATAACGTGCTTGTTGGAACAGAGAAGCACGCGACAGACGCGAGCAAATTTATCAATATGATAATATACAGACGTGGGTGCAGAACGTTGCGGTGTGTGTTTACAGAACATGTCAGCGTCTCGTGCTCCGCAACATTCGGCAGCACATTGCTGGAAAATTCACAGTCCACCGATCTGAAATCACGAACTGCCCTTTCGATTGATTAAAAATTCAATCGTGTTTGCTGCCCATGTGACAAAATACAATAAACCTACCAGGGTCTTCTTTTTTATTTAAATTTTTGCAATAGGTCTCATTTATAAGCTCATCCCATTGTCACAAAAATCAAAAAAGTTGTAATATGCTTGATTTAGGTTTTTACATAATATGTAAACATTTGGTCCAACATCGTAAAAAAAAGGTGAAATAATCTTTATATAAAAAAATATTAAAAGAAAGGTAAATAACATAATCAAAAATAATACATCGATTATATAAAATTAAAAACTGAATTCAAGGAAAAACAATAAACCAGGTTGAGCCACTAACATCGTGACGTCCTTCAAACGTGAGCAGCAACGGAACGTAGCTAGCTTGCAACATTAGCTTGTAACGTGTCTCTCAGGCATTCGCCACTTAAAAATCTTGTTCTCTTTCCCCCTTCTGCCATCATCCGGCTCAAGGATGAAAGGAAACGCTGACGACTCACCGTCGCCTCTTGGGGTGAAAAGCGGTACTGCAGCGCGGGGGCGGCCCGGCGCCAGCACGTCCGAATTCCTAAAGGTCCCGCGAATGTGAATGAGCCAAAAATACATCATCAGATAATCGGGGGGAAAAACACAGGAAATGGCGTCTTTTACCACCAGATCGTCACATGATATCTGAACTCCTGACTCACACACTTACTGCGTATTTGTAAAAAATAAACAAAAAAAACAAAAACCTAATTGGATGCTGAGTAAACGTGATGGTTCTGCTTTGCGCTCAATCGACCAGCCTCATTGGTCAGAGGAGCAAAAAAAAAACAAACGTCTGGCCGCTTTGAGATTTTGTGCGTTTCCATTCCGCCGATCGTGATGCTAACGTTCCATTTGCAGCGATGCAAACACGGGCGACCCCGTACCCCCCCCCCCCCCCCCCCCCGTCCCCGGCGTTGCCGTCGAGGCTCCAACTTTGCGAGCACATTTTGCGTTTCGAGGTGAGAATCCATGTGTCACCGGGGTGAGACGCGGCGCGGGTGAGTCACCCGGCTCGGTGGCGAGCCCCCGGGTGGCCTTGTGGTTAAAAAGACGGAACTGGAACAGAAATGTTAAACTGTCTGAAAGCTCAGCTGTCAAACAGCAGCGGCGGCGCTCGCTCGCTCGGTCGCCCGCCCGCACGCCCGCGCGCGCGCGCGGCTTTGTGGCGTCCACGGCCCACCGCCACTCCCACCTCCCCCATTTGAAATGCCCACGATTGGCTGGCAGACATCTGCGCTGACGCACCTCGACGCGTCCACGTCCTTCTCACATGAAACCGAGCTTCAGAAAGCAGGCGGCGGCGGGGGTCAGTCGCCGCGCTCATTTGCGTGACTCTGACGTCAGACTAGAAACAAACGGAGATGAAGTTGAATCACGTTTTCTGACAAAATATTTGTTAATGGTTTCCTTGGAGGATGTAAGAGAAAAAAAGACGAAACAAAGAGGAAGTCACTGTCAGGCTGCCAAAAAAGACGATTGCGCAAACCAAAACAAGAAACTACATAGTAGAAAACAAAACTAGTAATTCTAGTGAAATTAAATAAAGGAGAAGGAAGAAGTGTGAGACGTATTTACTCGCTCGCCCAAATTAATTCCACATCTGTTCTCCTGCGTGAACCAATGAAGGAGCAGATAACGTCCTTGTCTGTCCACAGTCTACGCAGACTTGGAGTGAATTGTATTAAAAGTACTAAGACATTTGTCCAAATTTGTTGCCATGGTCACCGCGTTGGCTCATGTCCAAACGAACGCGCTGTGACGTCACAGCGACCTTGACCTCTGGCCTTCTGACCACCGAGCTCTCAGCGGCTCTTCCTCCAGCTTGAGTTCATGCCTGAGGTCCAGTCTGAAGGCTTCTCCCGGAGACGCTCCCGACGAGATGCTGCGGACACCAGACACACACCCACACGCAGGCCCGGAGACGCCATCCCCGCCATCCCCGCCATCCCCGCCCCGCGGCGGCTTCGCCTCTTCCCAAGTCACCCGCAAGCTTCCGGACGTCTGAAGTCGGTGGAACTTGCAGCCGTCAGCCGAATCCGGCGAAGTTTGGGGAGATGCAGTGATTTCCCTCCGGCGTGCAAACACGCTCGGCGGCGCTCCGAGGTTCGCCTGCGCGTTGAGAGGGAATTAATCCTCCTTAATGAACAGACGCGAACACGAGCGCTAATCAGGCACAAGCGGTGCGCGCGGGCAGGGGGGGGGGGGGGGGGGGGGGGGGGGGGGGGGGGGGGGGGGGGGGGGGGGGGGGGGGGGGGGGGGGCAGGCGGGCGGCGCGGACGGGGGGCTGCCGGACGGAGGCGGCAGGCTTCGCTCAGCCCTGGTCTTGATCCGGAGTTTTTAGCGTTTCCAGGGAGTCAAGACCCGCAGTTGGCTGTCTGGGTCCTGGGTCCTGGGTTCTGGGTTCTGGGTCCTGGGTTTTGATTCCTGGGTCTGCTTGTGTTTGACTCCCGACTGTCGTGTCTTCTGTTTAAGCCTGCTTCCATTTTGACAGAGGTGGTGGGTGGCTGCGGGGAACCCGATGGGCCCGTTTTTTTTTGTTTTTGTTTTGCTGTCCTCTCTGTGACCAGAACCGTGGTTCTGTTGTTATTTTCCCAAACAGCAACCCCCATCCCCACCCCCGCACCCAAGCTGTTTTTTTTTTTTTTTTTTTTTAATTTTTTTTTTATTGTGGTTGTGGAAACATTAGCAGTCCCAAACATGGCATAAACGCATGCTAATGGCCGCGCGCTGCGCTCAGCTCCAGCGAGTCAAAACACACAGACGTTCCTCTTTGTTGTCCAGTCACGCTCGTTCGCTGTGTGTCCGGCTGTGGTCACACGTGGTGGCCATGTTGCGTCTGAAGCGGGGGGGGCGCAAAGGAGTAACAACTTTCCAGAGAAGAGTTGGAGCAAATTATGACTCAGTGTTGCTAATAGCAGAATGCAAACAAAGCAGCCTCTCTGTCGGCTAAAGCTGGCAGGTGCTTTTGTGCAAGGACCCAAATGTGCAACATGGCCGAAGCGCCCGCTAACATCCCACTTCCGGCGTTAGCACGGAGGCGTCCAATCAGCGTTCGCTCCCGGGTCTCACGGCTCGGCAGTGGTCACGGGGATTTACCGGCTGCGCCTCCGATCAGCTGTGACCAGAATATGACACCCGAGCGGTCACACTAATTTGGCCAATGACGTAGGCACCATATTAGCATCGCCGCGGGTAACTTAGGTAGCTTAGCGTTAGCCGTCGCGGTGCGTGAACATTGCGCAATCTGAGCTTTTATCGATATAAAAAGTAACGTGAACCACCAGCTCCCCGGTTCGCATGCTGCCCTCTGCTGGTTACTAGCATGTTTTCACTAACGTGAAGATGTCAAACTCCCAAGAAAAAAAACCCAAACAAACTGTCAATCTAGTTTACCTGCACTAAAAAAAAAAAACTGCACACACCTGCGTGAATGTCGGTGTGAAGAGGGTATAAAATGTATAATTTGAAATATAATCTGCACACCTCAGTAATTTAAAGGATCAGTTCTCAGTATCATAAGCTGATATTTACTGATAAAAATCTCGACATTTAGCATGTAATTTAAATTATTTTACGAGGTGATAATTTAAGTAGTAAATAAATGAATATACAGTATATAAATTGTATTTTTTCCTAGTTACATTTTTCATTACGTAGGGGATTGTGATTAAAATAGATATATTCAAAATACATTCACTTTTTGTTCTGTGTGAATTGGAACAAAAGCTTTGCCGTCACCCGATGACTCGCTCGCAAAATGGATCTCTGCGCTTCAGCTCTGGCGATTTCAGGTTTTCAACGAAACGAAACAGTAAATTTTTTTTTTTTTTCTGGCGCAAACGTGAACGAGCCGCTGACGCTCGGGCCGTTTCTCTGATCCGCTGGTGGGAAAGGTCAGAGGCGTCGCACATATAAAGTTCAGTAAAAAGGCCGCGCGTTAACGTGTGGAGTTTTTTTGCTGGTGTGTGTGTGTGTGTGTGTTTTTTTTTTTCTCTTTTTAAATGCTACGCGTTGCACCTTTAAAGCTGGGGC
>CAAKHG010045560.1:0-10009 GCA_901007715.1 Dactylopterus volitans
ATGATGATGGTGATGATGATGATGATGATGACGATGACGATGATGGTGATGATGATGGTGATGACGACGATGATGATGATGATGTGTGTGTGTATGTGTGTGAGAGAGAGAGAGAGGGAGAGAGAGAGAGAGGGAGAGAGAGAGAGAGGGAGAGAGAGAGAGAGAGGGAGAGAGAGAGTATGTGTGTGTGTGCGTGTGAGCGAGAGCGTGCGTGCGTGAGAGAGTGAGAGTGTGTGTGTGTGTGTGTGTTGAGGTGTCGCCTGCGAGAAGCCTCAGTGATAAATGCTGTGATGGCAGCAGCATAAATCACCATCATCATTATTTCTTCAATTTCCAGCCAGACACGGGGGAAGGCTGATTTATCTCCGTGCAGACAGACAGTTCCTCATCTGGTTCCTGCAAACAAGTTTCCTGATGTTATATTGATATCTAAATGTGAACTGACCATCGAGCCACATATCAAGATCCTTGAACTGTGGTTTTACCGTTTCATTTATTCAAAGGCAGAGCCCGATTAACCGGGTCCACCGTAAGAAGACGATAACTGCGGCACTCAAAGGCTTCAAGGGTTTGATAGATGATTAATAAGCTGAGTTTATTTGGTCGCATCAGAGGAGTTCGTCAAAAGAAAATCAGATTTTTACAGTTTCTTCTCATCGACTAATCACCAAAATAGATGATGAATTGAACGAAAAATAGTTGTTGGTGGCAGCTCTGACACGTAAAATACAGAATATCTATAAAATATATATTTCATACATACACAAGTCAGATGAGTCATACATTAAAACCACTGCATGTTTACCATTGAGTATATTTGGTCACCCTGATGCGTATGAGTGTGGTGACCAGAATATTAGGGACCCCTCCCAGTGTAACCCAGTACAGTCCAACAACAGCGTCACAAACTACAGTCCCAATAACAATCATTCAAACATGTCAACACCTCTCTCACACACATTCAATCACAATCCAACATAAAACTCCTCCTGAAGGGAGAACTGATTGCAGGGCTGTTGTATTATACTCTATGGTGGACACGCGGTGGTCGTAATCTTATGGCTGATGTGTTGTATTATACTCTATGGTGGACACGCGGTGGTCGTAATCTTATGGCTGATGTGTTGTATTATACTCTATGGTGGACACGCGGTGGTCGTAATCTTATGGCTGATGGGCGTATACACACAGCCACACCAAAAGTCAGCATGTTTTCTGTATTTTCTATATTCTGTATATATTCTATATTTTCTATTTTGGGTCTCTACTCCAAGCAACTTTTGCATGATTGCTTCCTTCTAATCTGAGTTAAGTGGCACCATCAGGACATTCAAGCGCAGCTGGAGAACGTTTCTGACAAATTCATGCTAACGCCACGCTCGCCACAAGGTCACGCGCTAGCTGGAGGGCGTCGTTAGCCTGCTAGCGGGAGGACAAACGTGCGAGCGCTGCCGATGATCAGTGCATCAGCTCCTGAGCGTCATCGGGTCGGCGTGGCTCCCCCACGCCGGCGCTGGCGGGGTTTCACATGCTGACATTGCCGTCGTCCCCAGGAGGGATAAAAGGGTTTAGCCAGCGTATGAATAATGGAGGGATTAGATGATGATGGGGGGCGATGAAGGTGGATGGAAGCAAGGACGAGGGGGTGAAATGTGAGAGGGAAACGACGTCAGCGGGGGGAGGGCAGGGGGGGCTGAAGGTTTACGCCATCGTCCTTCAGCACTGATGCACCAACCATGATCAACAGCTGCCGCTAACACCTGGTTGCATTTTTGCACATTCAGAATTATTTTATTTAATCAATTTATCAAATTTATCCTATTTTACTTAATTAGTCTGTTATCGTTGTTTTAACTTTATTAATTGACTTATTTTTTTATTATTTACTTATTTTTCTTGTTTTTTATTTGTTTATTTTTTTTGTTTATGAGTGTATTTTACTGTTCCAGGGATGTCTTTTAAAAAAAAAATAAATTTGATATACTAATTGATACTCGAGCTTATGTGGTTATTCGAGGCTGCGACAGACACGAGGTCACAGGGGTCTTGACCTTTGACTTCCAACAGCAAAAGTCAAATCGACTCACCCTTGAGCCTGAAATGACATTGAGGCAAAAAAAAAAAGGTTCACCTTTGACCTTTTAGATACAAAATGTCACCATGTCACATAATTTTATGTTTCCATCATTGAGAGTTTATGGCCAGAAATGCGTGTTGTGGTTCACCTTTTGCTGACCAGGCGTTTCTGTGATGTCGTGCTCACAACACAAGGCTGCTCTGATGTCACCTTAACCTTTGACCTTTGACCACCAAAATCCAAGCCTTGACCTTTGTGCCAAATGTGATGCTTTTCCCCCTCAGGCTTCCCTGAACGGGACAGAGGGACCAGCTGAGAACATGAAGCTTCTAGAAAAGTGCTTGGTCATGGTTGGGACGAGCTCCTGCCTCCCAAAGGCCAGCTTCATTTCAGCGCTGTCAAAGTTAACGGGTTAATTTTTGTGTGTAACATTTTTAATGTGTTGGAAAAGAAAGAAAGTCCTGAGAAGACGACGGAGGACGCTGCTGCGCTTAATTTACTTGGTATCTATGGTGTAGACCTATGACGACCAACCGACAAAAAAACAGTAGAAGAAGAATGAGAGAGCGGCAACCAATGAGGACGCGAGCCTCACCAGAGCGTCCTGGCTGAGGATGATGAGGACGAGGTCGGAGTTTCAGGAGGGAAGTTCACCTTTAAAAAGTGGAGGAAGCTAAAGTCGCCTGCACAGTTTGCAAAGACCAGTTTAACCACCACAGAAGAAGAAATTCATCATCGACCAATCAGCTCAAAGCAAAAACACCCGACCCAAACTTTGTCTACGGGGCCACGACAGGCGACACCACAGGACTGTGGTACTCGAGGACCAATTACAGAACCTGGAAGTGAGGAGGTCAGTGACGCTGCAGCTGATTGGACGGCTGAAAACTGCCGACCAATCAGCAGAGGAGAAGATGACGACTGAGTGAAACCACTCACATGTAAGCACATTTAGAAATCCATGGTTACAAGCTTCAGTCTGGAGAAGGAAAAAAGCGATTAATTATGTTTCTTTTAATTGATCGGCAGCACCGTTTAATGTATTCGTCATGGCAACGGTAATAACCACATGCTGGCTTGGTCCTGTGTCAGGTCTTGATCTCTTGCATTGATGCTGTATAATGGACCGTGGACACAGAAGCGCAGGTCCCATCAGAGACCCGAGACGCTTTGATTGGCTGACAGAGGCTTTGAAGCAGGTTTTGAACGTGGGCAGACATGTGAATCCTCCGTTCATGTGAAGACGCCGCAGCAGATGTGGATGTTTCTCATTCATCTCAAAAGGAGAAACCACATTTGCCGACGCATTATTGTCAACATCAAAGCTTCAGGTCTCTCGGTTTCCCGTGGCAACAGCTGACTGATCTGAGCACCGCGTGCCTCCGCCTCTGCTCCGGGCCGATCGCGAGTGGCTCCTCCCACCTCCTCACAGCTGGAAGCTCCCGGGCCACCTGGACACCAGGGCCCAGCTGGTATCCAGGTGCTGGTCTCCGCCCTCCCTGCTGCCTCTCCTGGCACTGAAGAGACTGAAGGCAGCGACGCTGCTTCGGGATCTCGGAGGACAGCAGCCGCCATCTTTAACCTCCACTCTAGTTTCATAGCCAATATGGTCAATCACACAGCTGCTGTCGACTGGGTTTCAGACGTTCTTCATGTCAGGATGTTTTATATTTGAGTTCTTTGTGAAAAGCTTCTCGCAGCAGATTCTCATTGTTTATGGTAAAAACTGCAATACATTTATTATTAAAAAAACATACAAACGCTGTCGGGACGGATCCTCCAAAACTGACACGAATCACTGCTGCTCCTACAGGACAGGCGAAGTGCTGTGACCGGCTCGCACTCCACGTGAGATCCTGCTAGCATCACAGACCTGCTAGCATCACAGACCTGCTAGCACCACATACCTGCTCGCATCACAGACGAGCTGGTGTAATACACTTGCGAGTAACACACCTGCCTGCATATCACACATGCTAGCATATCACACATGCTAGCATAACACACCTGCTAGCATATCACACCCGCTAGCATAACAAACCCAATAGCATAAGACACCTGCTAGCATAACAGAGCAGTTAAAATAACACACCTGCTGGCATCACAGACTTAAATGGGCCAATTTTAATCGCAGGTCTCAGTACCATCTGACACGTGTCCCTCATGTTCTGTAATTGCAATTATCACGCAGTAACAGTGCGTAAGAATGCGCAGCAGTACAGCGACGGCTCACATGCGGTTCCAGTAACTTTGGTTCTGCGGCCTCCTCGACCGATTCCAAGATGGCGGCGGCATCACGTTGTGACAACTTTAGGCTTCGCAATTGTACGCAATTGTACAGCAGAAGGAGGAGGCACGTCAAGGAGACGGTGACAAGCTAGCTGATAACCAACAAGAGGCAACGCTTGGGTGAGATAGAACGCGTTTCTATGTTCTAACGCCCACATGGTCTCCAGCTTCAGGCAACGAAAGAATGAGACGTAGGATGACTCGCTTTCACCCCCGGAGGAGCAGGGCAGTATTACCAGACAATGCCTTAGCGGTGTTAGCGGCGTTAGCAGCGTTAGCGCGTCGTCGTAGATGTCTATCAAATCCCCCTTTGAGGAACAACAAGAGCATCCCGAGCGATGAAGGCTTTAAGCAGGCGCCTGCATTTGTTCCGTCCTGACGTTCCGTCTGTCAGGGTGTCAGTGGAACCGCAGATTAGCACCTTCAAACACTCGAGTTTGTATCTGCGGGCAGTAAACATGATTGCGATCGCCGCCCCTCAGAGCCTAAAACTGCCAGCTGGATCGTCGCTGGCAGATAATGATCCCCGGAGCAGCTCCGGCTTTCCCAGCTCAGCGTCGGAGAGCACGAACGCCGTCCAACTCCGAATGAAGCTGGAACAATTAGACGCTTGACAAAAAATTAAAATAAAGTTCATTTGACGGGAGAGTGTGTGTGTGTGTGTGTGTGTGTGTGTGTGTGTGTGTGTGTGTGTGTGTGTGTGTGTGTGTCTCTGGCTGGTGTTTGATCATCCACCAATGCAAGAGGAAGCCGCCACCTTCAAATGTGGGGAAGCTTCCATGTGTCATGGAGCCTCTCCAGAGGAGGGAGGAGCGGAGGGCGGGGCAGGGGGAGGGGCCAGCGCGCCCAATTACAACCGCTAATTCACCAATTAAGCGCCACACATCTACATCGTCGCTCTTAACGTGGTTGTCGTTATCAACTGACCTGCCCCCAGAAGCAATGAGTCCCGAGGGCCGCGCGAAGTGCTGGTGGAGGCCGGCGGCGGCGGGAGCAGGAGCGGCGGCGGCGGGAGCGCTAATGGGAGCGGAAACGTGCGAGCCAGGAGGAGGAAGGACAAGGAGGACGAGGAGGGAGCGATGCAGCAGGGAAACAGACGATGATGAAAACGGATTCAAGAGAAGAAAGAGAGCCGGACTCAGCTCTCACGCTAACGAGGCAACGCGGAGGGTTCACGAGGTTCAGCTGCTCGTTAGCGGCGAAAATCAGATACGAAATGAAAACAAATGGAAAAAAAACAGCGACAGGAAGAGGAGTCGCCGCCTCATGGACACGTTCAGACTCACGTTCTCTAAAGACGTCTGGAGATGCAGGAAATGTGAACATGGGGCTTCATCCTTAATGACGCACACACACGCGCGCACACACACACGCGCGCACACACACATGCGCATGCACACAGGCTCTCAGTACCCTTGTTGTGTGTGTGTGTGATAACGTGCTAGCAGCCATGCAAATTCACTTTGAGGTTTTGCGCCTTGACTTTAAGTAGCTGTGTTGTTTTTGTAGTAAAATATACAAACAGTATCACCGAATCTGGTGATAAAACAACAACAACAACAACAACAAACGTCCTGCAGCAGCTGAACTTCTTCTGAAAAAAACTTAAGGAAGCGTAGCTTCAGCCACTGAGCGGCTAATGCTAATGTGAGCTCTGTGTGTGTGTGTGTGTGTGTGTGTGTGTGTGTGTGTGTGTGTGTGTGTGTGTGTGTGTGCTATAATCAGCGCCCTTCATCAGCATATCTAATGGCGCGTAAACACAGGAGCTCCATCGATCTCTGTTTACATCCCAACGGCAGCCTCAAGTGCTGAGTCATCGGCTGAGTGGATGAGCGGACGTCAACGGGGCTGCGAGCGGGTCTGTGCTGCTCGTCTTCACCGGCTCTGAACGCCCGCTACTCATCTGTCTCACTCTCTCTGTCCGTCTCTCTCTGCCTGTCTCACTGCTCCTGGACGTGATTCTTTGTCTCCAGGTTTATTTCACAACGGCTGTTTGATTTACGCAGCTGGCAGTTATGTGTACTACAGCATGAAGTACTGGAAAGTACTGGGGTACCAGTATGTAGTACATGAAATACAAGTACGTGGTACATGAAGTATGAGTACATAGTAAATGAAATACAGCTATGGAGTACATGAAGTGTGAGTATGTAGTACATGAAGGACAGGTACATAGTACATGAAGTATGGGTATGTAGTACATGTATTATAGGTATGTAGTGCATGATGTATGAGTATGTAGTACAGGAAGTTAGAATATGTAGTTCACGAACTACGTGTATGTAGTTCACGAACTACGTGTATGTAGTACATGTATTATAGGTATGTAGTACATGCAGTATGAGTATGTAGTATATGTAGTGTGAGTATGTAGTACATGACGCATGGGCATGTAGTACACGGCAGTACCCAGCAGTACATCACAGCTGGTCTCGATGGCCAATCACAGCCTCTGTGTGCAGTAAACACACGTGGAGACGAAGCTCCGCCCAGCAGGCGGCCATGATGGATGTTTACTGTCGTCAGCCGCGTCTTCTGAGTTGCGGTTTTGTCCAGATAAGCTGACTAAAGCAAGTTCAAACCAGCCGTTAGCCTAGCGTCCCAGCTTAGCAAGTCGCTACACCAGCTCAGCTGCCATGGTTACGAGGGTGTTGGTTGATTCAGGTTTTTAATGCATGGTCGGCGGCCAATCAGAAAGGAGCATTCACTCAGTCCATGGTGTGCATGTGGAGGCGTGGCCTGGGGGCGTGGTCATTCACCAACAATTTAAGATAACACCACTCACAAGTTTGGCACATCAAAAATAAGACGATTACGACGCTCACAGTTGTCATGGCAACAGATAAATCTGGGCTTTCTGCAAACCGAGCGTGTGCAGAGCGCCATCTAGTGGCGGCGATACACGGTAATGCGACGATCACATAAACTGATGACAACAGTTATGATTGTTGCACATATTTTGGTCTTGGATGCTTGTTTTTTTCTCTGACTACAGCGATGATGAAGCAGCGCGCCAACGCGGGGTTTCTATTTTTATTGTTTTTGCTTTACGGTTTTTGAGAGAAAGCAGCACTTTTGTTTTCAACAAATCTGCACGCGCTCGTCCACCCTGAAGGCATCTCTGTAACTTCTTTGGTTCAGTAATGAACGAACCAGTGACGACGGCGGGCACGGCGAGGCGGGAGTGAAAGGAGCAAGCGGAGGGAACGGGGGGACTGGTTCAGTCCGTTTCCGCGGACTCTGCGGTTGTCGCGGCGATGCGGCGGCACAAGATGGAGGGTTGCGGGTTTGTGTTGATAACTGGAGGATTGATGGAGGCGGCTCGGTGGGGAGGAGGGCAGTAAAGGGAGGATTCCCACTGCTCCGGGTATGATTTTCCTATCATAAATTATGCGTCCAATTAATTCCCTTTCTGTCTTCAAATATCGGCTGAGGTCATTATTTTTCAATTTCAATCGTGGAGGTTTAAAATTGCTCTGAGCAGCTGTGGCGCTTCACTCTGGTTCATGTATATATATATATATATATATATATATATATATATATATATAAATGCTACACGCGTTCTGGTGCTGTGTTTTATCGTTTCACCCGACGGGTGCTTTCCTCCACCAGCCAATCAGGATGCAGCGAACATCCCCGTCTGGCCTTCATCTGTGTAGTTTGAATCAAATGTATAAAATGTATTAAGAGGAAAAAAAATGCTCATTTCATCATCTTGCACATTTTAAAGTCTAAAACGCCGTCGTCATCAGTGCTGACCCCTGACCTTTGACCCCCGACCACCAAAATCCACACGGTTTGTCCCTGAGCCTGAGCTGACATTCGTGGCAAACCGGAATGAACTCGCTCCGTTAACGCTGGTCCGTAGAGACGCTGACCTTTGACCTTTTAGATATAAACAAAAATGTAACAATGTCATATCATTTTATACTTTTATACTCACGTCAAAGTTTGTCACAATCGGCGCAACAGCTTTAAGATTTATGGCCATACATCTTGAACTTTGACCTTTTGAAGTGCAGGCGGTCCACGAGCGCTGCGTTCAGCCTCGATTATTATTATTATCATTAGGAAATGAGATTGAGAACAATACTGTGTTTTCTAATGCTAAGAGGTAAAGTTGTGATATTTGAACTGTTGCTGCCAACGTGGAAAAATTCTCCCATCGAGGCTTCAGCCAATTAACAGTCCGCGGTGCATTCAGGGACCCTCCTCCAGACGCAGCAGCAGCACGCAAGCTAACCGCTACGACGCCGGGCTTCCATAGGCGGCCGGGCGCCGCCGCACAGCCGCGCCGGGCTGGAGTTTCCAATCATCCTCATGGAGGAGCGGCGTCGACATTTGCAGATTAGAATGTAATTAGTTCTTCCTGCAGGATCTTTGTTGTTCACTCACAGATTAGAGCCGAAGCTCAATGACGTGATTGACGCGACGCCGACGTGCCAAACTGTGCGGCGCCGGGGGGAGAAAAAAAAAAAAAAAAGCCTCGAAGCGGCAACAGCGAGGCTCAAGCGAAAATTAGACCAATTAAAAAGAAAAATATGAGCAAACAATGGAGCAAAAGTAATGGAGGTGTGATTGAAATAATTTATGAAGACGACTGCTTTGCTCAGAAAAGGCTCCTGTCAAACACTCGCACACATCGGAATTACGGCGCACGTGCGTTTTGCGACGATGGGCGTGGCCTCTGGCCGGCGCAACAGGCGAATGTCAACCACAGTTGCTGCGACGCCATTGGACAAAGTCAAAACCCCGCCCCCCAGCGCCGCGTCTGACGGCAGCCTGGGCCTCTGTGGCGCCACCTACAGGTGGGTCATGCCCAGACATGCAAAAGAGAGCCCTCGGGAGACAAACTCGCCGGGAAGGCGGCCATTTTTAATTTTGTGCTCATTTTTGGGCAGTTCGCACATGTTTTACCCAAAACAAGCTCCTCCTACAATTTACTATGCAAATGATATTTTTCTTTTAGTGCCGAGTCGATGCTTTTTCTTGAGGGTGCTCCAAAGGTTCCCAGTGGGGTCGAGGTCGAGGGCCCCCGGGGGCTACATCATGAGTCTCTCCATTTTTATGCCCGTAGCAGCCACTGACAGCCATTTTCAGTTCTTTACGACCTATAAAATGTTTCGAAACTCTGTTGTGCAAATTTATTTTGGAAGGGTGCAAATGCTGTTATCATTGGCAGGTTTGTTCAATAAAATTTGAATTATATCCTAACGGTTGACGACTCGAAAATTACACTGACTGTCATTTGCATCGACTCAGAGAAAAAAAAATCTGAGAAAAATATCATTAGTACAATAACGTGCAGCGTTAATCTCAACACCTTTGAGATGTAAAGCTTTCGCAGGCTTGCAGGTTAAGCAAGGGGTGTGGCCATGGCAACGCGGCGAACACTGTGGTGTGGCCATGGCGACGCGCCGAACATTGGGGTGTGGCCACGGGTCAGTAAGTGGCTGTAAGAGTCCTGAGCTTAAGGCGGCTGACTCTCTCACACAGCGCCACCTACTGACAAAAGACACTAAAAGACAAGCTCGACACCTCGATGTGATTCATTCTCATTGCAAATGTTCACAAAGCGGCAAACGCATCCCACCCCCATACCGTCCCCATACCATGCCCACCCCCATGGTGAAGTCCTCT
>CAAKHG010045562.1:0-12211 GCA_901007715.1 Dactylopterus volitans
TGTGGGGGGGTGCCTTTTTTTTTTTTTCTTTTTTTTTTTTTGGGTTGTTTAAAAACTTTTATGCCTTGTGAGGGAATTTAAAAAAAATGATGCTGAAGAGCAAATACAGGAGGAAACTTTCAGGAGGACGAATGCAGAGTCGGGTGGCGGCGACGGCGCCGAGACACGAGAGGATGTTTAACCAGTAAAAATTGCTTTTCACGCAAAAAAAAAAAAAAGAAAAAAAGCCGAAATGAAGTGTGCAATGTTTAATAAAAAAAGAATATAAGTTAGCCCGTACTAAAGACAATTAAAACATGTTTAAAGCTTTAATCTCATGACTGAAAGACAATCGGGCGGCCAGTGGGAGCATGGTTGCCGTGGTGATGCCCAAACAAAGCCAAAAAAATAAAAAAAATAAAAATGTTTAGCCTTGATATCAAAACATATCCATTTCGGTGCCTTCAAAGAAAAAAAGCTGAGTAGAAAAATATTTTAAAAAGTCTGCGCGATAGAACGGACGCCCTTCAAAAGCTGAACGTTTCAGCGTTTGAATATTTCTGGAGCTTCAGGTGCGCGCAAGGAGTTAGCCCGCCAAAACAATTAGCTGATAGCAAAGTGTGTCCTTCAATTTTAATGGCTGAATAAATGCATCTGGAAAAAATAAAAAAAAAATTTGGTATTTAAAAAAAAAAAAAAAAAGAAGAGTTATTCACTGGAAAAAAAATGGAGCTGGAGCTAGTAAGTAAGGTTTTACGCAGACTGACAGTGAGACAAAGACTTCAGAATATCAAAGTATAGCCAAAATTAAACTGAACGCTTACCCCTAACGTTCTGCTCTGCAGTAAATTATAGGCGCAAACACACACGACCACTAAAACAGCTGGTCGCAATACACATTAGCGGGCGGCAGTCGGTTAGCATATAAACACATCTAAACCAGCTTTGTTCCCGCGCCAAACAAGAGCGCGTGTGCGCTAAGTCACGTCCGTGTCCGAAGCTGAGCCCCGTCCAAGGGAGCAGAAAGTTTTATATTTGTATGCTTAACGTCAGAACCCAAACCAACAATAAATCAAGAAAAGCAGAGACCACAGAAAGCGCAGGGCTGCGTGAGCGAAAGGCGAAAAACCCGCCTGCACGCCAGTCACCCGTAAGATTACGCAACATTATGCCCACTGCGTGTTTACCGTAGAACATAACGCAACAGCCCTGCAATAAACTAGGAGTTTGATGCTGAAGTTTTACTTAATCTTCCTTTTTTGAGAGGTGTGTAAGGATTTTTAATGTTTTAGTCATCCCACTAAAATTGCATTCGGGTGACCCAAATATTACAGACATTTTCTCGGTGTGACCCAGTACAGTTCAACAGCAGCACAAATTACACTCCCAATAACGATCATGTAGATATGTCATAATCCATATTGTGAACATGCAGTGGTTTTATCCTGTGGCTGATTGGCGAATGTCGCATTCAAGGGCTGACATCGTGGACCGTATGTAAACGTCTGACATATAAATAGCATATCTTAACACTGAACAGGAGGCAGCACAAGACAGGCGGCTGGTCCATCGTTTATGGGGGTTTTTTTACACCATATTTACGCTTAAAGAAAACGAGAGCGGCATGTCAAGTAGGCCAGCCGACCTAATCCACTCCCGACTGTCATCTCCAATTTTCTGTCTGAGACCTGGTACCCACAGGGTCCTGTCAGGCTTGGGTCGAGCGCCCGCGCGCGCCCACACACCCACGCACACTCTGCGTCGAGGAGAGATTTGAGTGTGATGAGCGTGAGTGTGTGTGGGTGTGTGTGTGTGTGTGTCACTGTTTGTCAGCTGCTGTCTAATAGACACATCAGCCCACACTAGGGTCCCTTGTACTCCGCTCCTCTTGTCTGCAAAAACTGGAACGAATTGATTGCGGTGAGATGGAGAGTGTGTGTGTTTTTGTGTGAGTGAGTGTGTGTGTGTATGTGTGTGTGTGTTTGCTGCAGTGGCGTGTAATGTCTCCCATCGTGCATTAAAGGAGCGTTCCCATCACCCCTGGCCTGTTTCTTCATCACTCTGCTTTGGTTCTGAGCCAAAGTGCCAAATGGCAACGACACTGCCATGACACAAGAAGACAAGGAGACCCCTCTTTGTCTCAGTATGATGTGTGTGTGTGTGTGTGTGTGTGTGTGTGTTTTTCAAAGTAATTATCCATGTGTTAGTTTTACTTTTTCTCCTTCCTGTTTGGCTCTATCAGTGTTTTTCCTCCTGCTTTAATGTCCCCAACGAAAAATACGCCAGCAGAGCTGACGATGTTTATCCGACTTCAGAGGGGAGCGACGCTCCGCCCCGAAGTCGGAACAGCGAGACTTCGCCATGGAACGCTGGCAAGGCATCTGACGTCTGAACGCCGCGGCCCAGCATGCACTTGGCTGACAGCTCCAACTCCAACATTGGTCCATGTGAGTAAACTGCGGTTTTATTACGGCGCTGCGATCTGTCGAAAGCCCCGAAAAGCTTTGGTTCCGTTCCAAGTTGGTTTGATTTTGAAAACCGCATCCTCACACCGGGGCAAACACACACAGACCCATTTTGCAGTCTCCAACCTCCACCCGGCGCGCGCGCGCAGCTGTTTCGGCCAACGGTGGTCTTTGGTTGAGCAGCGGGACGCGCAGCTGGTCACCCCCGACTCGGAGACCTTCAAAGAGCTTCATAAGCCACCGCTGTCGAAGTGGTGGAGTGGCGTGCTGAGGTTGAGGTCTGATTAGGTTTTAGCACAAAAGAAAACAAACAAAAAAGCATCCCGGTTTGGGTGAGTGCGACCACAAATAGATCCGTCCTCCATCCATGCCAGCTTCATTTCATCACGATATAATAATAACTTTCAGTTTTCCTCTTTTCCGCGGCACTTCTGTCACCCCGGGGAGCACTTTTGCAGTTTTGGGGCACTTGACAAAGCATTGTGTTTTTCTTGGGATGCAATTTCATTTGGACTGAGCTTTTGCTTCTTTTTTTTTTTTTTTGTTCGCGTGGGACGAAGTTTTCAACCTGCCAACCAAAACAACCAAGCTGGAAGAAACAGTGTTTACACTGAATGGCAGCAGCACCCATGCAGGAAGGCGTGTGATGCCAGGTGAAGCAAAAAGGGCTATAATGATGGACGTTTTTTTTTTCCCTTGCATCCGACCATGATTATGAGCTTTCCCTCAACTTAGCCCGGCCACCGGAATGATTATTTTCCTCATGTTAGATGGGTGAAACCGGAATTTTCACCTGTAACGTGTTTGCATGTTAAAAACCATGAATAAAGCAGGACGCCACCAATCAAGTGTTTGTTTTGTTTGGGGTTTTTTTTTTTCCAGCTGGCTTTTGCTTACGAAATAGTTGGATAAAATTGTAGTTTACATGAGATTCAGCTGCTTCTTCCTGACATAATTTGGCAGAAATTTAAGCGTGTCACAACAATGTGATTACAGTTTTCCAGTAAGAGAGAAAAAAATATATATATAGAACTCAATTCTGACACCATGTTTATTGATCTCAGCCTTGCTCTTTACATTCTTTTTTTTAAACTTTTTTTTTTTTTTTTGCCGTTTTACAAGGAGAGTTGTGGAATTTTCATGCTGTGGGATCTGAGCTGCCTCGCCGCTGCGAGCGGACCAATAGCGAGCGAGCGCGTCGGAGGCCGCGTCAATAGCAGGGAACTCTGGGAAGCTGCTGGTGAAACGGTGTCTGTTTTAAATAAAGTCAATGCGGCGTCTCTGTGCGTGTGCGTGTGTGTGCGTGTCTGTGTGTGTGTGTGTGTGTGTGTGTGTGTGTGTGTGTGTGTGTGTGTGTGTGTGTGTGTGTGTGTGTGTGTGTGGCGTTGGGAGCTGTGAAAAATGCATCCATGATGAAGCCGCTGCTGTGTGTCATAGAAGGTTTCAATTAACGGTCTGTGTGTGCGTGTGTGTGTCCACTGGCGAGAAAAAAATTCCAAAACAACAGCCATCGCTATGGACACTGGGGTTGGTTGTGAAGCACACACACACACACACACGCGCATGCACACACACACACACGCCGAGTCCCATGAGTCTTTGAGTGTAAGCGAAGTAACTGATCTCCAAGACAGATGTCCAAAGCTGCCATCTTTGCTCCTCAAAGGGACCAGTGTCTCTCAGCCTGCAGGTTAGCTCCTCGCCGCCTTTCATCCATCTTGCTGTCGCTCTTTCATTCTTCCATCTCTCTAATCTCTGTCTGCCTCCCTTTCTTCTCATTTTCTTAGCTCCTCTGTGTCTTTTTTCTTTATAATCTATTAATCTTGCCCCACCACAGTAATCTAACCCCCATTAGCCTCCTCTGGTATTTCCATGTCTGTCCGAGGCCTCGTTTACGTTCGCCCTCTCCATGAATCCATCATTTGTTTCCCTGCTCTCCTTCACAGGTCTTTCATCCACCAGCTTCCCCCCTCTTTCTTCTGCGTCCTCACCTCCCTTTGAAGCTCACGGATGTTTCCTCTCTTTCACGGCTCCTCCCTTCCTCCATCCGTCTCTCAGCTCGGGGCAGCGCGGGTCGCACGCGCGTGTCCCGGCGGCGGCGGCGGCAGCGGCGGCGTTTATCTGGACATGTTTCCTGGCAGAGATAAGCCGCGCCAGTCCCGCAGAGCTTCATCAGCGTATCTTCGGACGTCAAGAGATTTGCCGGGCGTGAGATTTATCTCCCAGTTCTGGGGAAGCAGGTGTTGAGCTGGCGGGCGGTTTTACACTTCACACTCCTTACAACTTTTATCCGGAAAAAAAAAGGTGGAAATTCCCTGACAGCGCCGAAGTTTGTCAGCCATCAGCAGCGGCGCACCTGCTTATCTGACGTGATTTCGGAGTGAATAATTATTTCAGGCTTTTAAGGGTCCATGCGGTCGGCTGAACCGACCGCATGGACTGGCGTGCGCACCGTTCATTTCAGTTTACATAAGGACCCCCGTGGTCAGTGAATACAACTTATCACCAGATAATTATGTTATCTTTACAGTCTTGTGCAGTGTCTACAAATTGCGGGAGAGAGTGTGTCCATTTTTTTTTCTTATCTGATCTCCTAGAATAAACAATTAAGTTATTAGAAAAAATCAACAGATTAATCAGCCATGAAAATAATTAGTTGCAGGGGGCGAAACTAACATGTTCCCATTTCGCTAACTTACTGTGCTCAATGTCTTTATGATATTTAGTGTATATACAGTAACAGTCTGTGCTGTGGCCAAGCATGAGATATAATTCATATGGTTATGTTTATTGGTCTAGAGTTTATTATTATTATATAGCGATATGAGACAAAGCTGAGATGCCTTGGCAAAGGTTTGCTCTCTTTGAGTGCCTATACTTACTATCTTTACTGCTGAGGAGCGTATGCCCGCCGTGCCATTTGTTTGTTTGTCTGTCAGCAGCATTATGTAATAACGACACGGCTGCTGCCGCCGCCGCTGCACGCGGGCCAAGAAGAAGCCATTAAAATTTTTTTGCGGCAGGTCTGTTTAGCACGGCAAACAGGTATTTCCTTTCAGGCGGAACTTGGCAGAGGCCCCGCGCTTGCCTGGGCGCTTTTAAAGGCGATGTCGTGTGCGCTGATCTGAAACTTTAGCGTCTTATTATCGGGACAGCAGGTGTGTCAAAAGCGCTTGCGTACCCTGATCGATGCGCATCGCCGGCTGCCTCTGATTAAAACTGTGGCTGGAGACGTTTAAGGCGTTTTAACTTCCGGCCCATCTCACGCAACATAGTATTTAACACAAATCAATTCACATTTCTTGAAAAAAAATGCTCTTCCAGAGGTCACCAGAGTTGCTCTGGCAGCCAAAGCTGGCCCCAAATACGAGCGCGTCCACTTTAGGTTAATAGAGATAAAACACCAGCAGCCTGTTTCTGGTTGAGTCCAGAACTGCTCTGCAAAGAAACGATTCTCAACTGACCCATAATCCAATTCCCTTTAAAAGCAGGAAATCATAGCAGTCAAGGGGAGGAGGTTCATTGCAACAGCCGAGACAATAGAGCACAGATATTTTATATCCACCATCAAGGGTTTCTCACACAGACGATTCTTCCTTTTGGCCTAAATACAACCATTTGTCCGCTTTTCTGGTGCTTTAAGCATCCAGGCACCTTTTCTCTTCTCACTCCAGCTCCCCCCTCCATCTGCGACTTGTGTTTACCTCCGTCCCTCTGCCATCTCTCGCACACCCACTGAGGATCCTCGCTCCCCGAGTCCTCCATCTGTCTGCTGGCTGTGATCTCGCCAGACCGCCATCTGAGAGCTGTCATGTTACGAGCTGCTGTTGACACGACACACAAGTGACACCGGGAAACCTCAAGGACGTCCACATAGCGATTGCTCAGTGTGCGCGTGCGTGCCTGTGTGTGTGTGTGTGTGTGCGTGAGTGTGTGTCAGCTTGAAATAAACATACGTCTGCACACAGTCGTCTCCATCAGAAGCAACGAGTGTCTCGTCCTTCAAACACACGCGCAACAACACCTCCAGAGGCACCCAAACACAAGCGCTTTGCACCTGCACGCCATCAGGACACGCAGATATCTGCATCACTCTCACACACACACACACACACACACACACATCGTCGCTCATATCATGTCCATGGCGTCAGGAACATGCGGTGTGTTTCCTGTGTTATGTCTGCCTGTCAATCGCCAAATAGACTCTGACTGAAATACGACTTGCTCTCATTATCGTGTCTTCACGTTTCAGTATGTGAGCGCTCTTATGATAATAAAGGCTTATTTGATATTTAAAGCACAAACACTGCGGAAACATGAATTGTTAGCATGTTTTTGCATATGGGAGGTTAACTGGATACATGAATCTATTTATTCACTCCAGTCATCCATTATGACCCCTGACAGGTGAGGTAAATAACACTCGTGATCTGGTTACCATGGCGCCTGTCAGTTGGCGGGATATAGGAGGCAGCAAGTGAACGGTTCGTCCTCAAAGTTGATGCGTCAAGCTTAAGGGTGTGAAAGACTTTGACAAGGACCAGACTGCCATGTCCAGACGACTGGGTCAGAACCTTTCCAGAACTCCAGCTCTTGTTTTCCTGGTCTGCAGGGAAGCAGTGAACCGGGTGACGGGGTCATGGGCGGCTCGACTGATGCGTGTGGGGAGTGAAGGTTGATCCGTGTCGGTCCGATCCAACAGACGAGCAACTGGAGCCAGAAACTGCTGAAAAAGTCGCTGCTGGTTCTGACAGAAAGGAGTCAGAACACACAGTCATGGCAGTTTGCTGTGTGTGAGGCTGCGGACCAGCCGGGGTGCCCGTGCTGACCCGCCACGCTGACCCGGTTCTGCTCCCGCATCTTCCGACAAGTACGTGTCGCACATGTTTGGAACGGCCAACCGGGATAAGAGGGTCCGTGACGGGATCCGCTGTCTTCAGTCCGACTTGTTTATCAGCCTCTCAAACCCGCCTCTGCCCAACCGGGTCATAGTTATCATTTCCTCTGCCAAAACAATGTGTGATGGACGCCTTTGTGGCGCTCGGGTGTTTTCTTTAACTAATTAGAAGTGCAAAATTAGAGGTGCAAAATTCCAATGAACGGACATCTGCTTAACTGTTTCACTGGTAACTTGACTTGATGCTTTGGAGATGAGTCAAGTTCTCATCCCTGACAGGCGGGTCTCTGCCCTGTCCAAATATGAGACATGCTCTTCTTTGTTCTCCACGTTTTTTTTCTTCGCCTCTCTCCCTCCCTCCCGCCACCACAGTGCTCTTCCCGGCCACACCTCCATTCACTGGACCTTAGTCACACTCTTGCATTTACTTCTGGGAAACTCGCGCAGGGGGACTCCAGCTGATTGGCCTCATGTGTTGACGTGCGGCATGTCAATGCATGCCACATGTACGGCACACACAGCAATATTCATTGTTGAAGGAGTCTTTTTGATGTGTTTATTGTAATATTAACATGCTCAATAAAGGTAAATCTTTTGTGCATGTTTACTTACTCAAACATTTCTAATTCAAACACACGCCAACCTTTCCTAAGGGTTTTAGTGTAAGGGAGGGAGAGCTCCTCTTACCAGTATTCCCTAAGGCTGGAGCTTATATATGTATCCTCCTAATAAAGAAAAAAAAGAAAAGCATCAGACTTGCTACTCCAACTGCCAATGTCTCCATCTTGCTTCCCATTTTCTCCTTTCCTGGGTTTTGGATCAGTCCTCAGAGTTCTTAAGCTGAACTTGTGGAAAGAGGCCGAGAGAAACGTGGCAACGAAAGAGCCTCAGCTCCGGGATGAAAGGACGGCCTGAAAACCACCAACGCCCGTCTGTCTGTCTGTCTGTCTGTCTGTCTGTCTGCATCTGATCGACGCCGGCTGGGAAGACAAACTCATCCATTCAAACTCTGCAAGTGAAAACTAACAGCACTCGTCACTCCGTACGAATGCCATCCGATCAAAAGAGTCGGCCGGTGTGTGTGACTTTTTTTTGTTTTCAAGTGCCCCCCGCACCCCCGCCTCTCATGAATAGTGTATTAGACGATGCGTGTGCGTGCCTCACGTCAGAACCCGTGTGTGTGTGTGTGTGTGTGTGTGTGTGTGTGTGTGTGTGAGAGAGAGAGAGAGAGCGCACAAATGGACACAGCGGATTCAATGAATAAAAGAAGTGGACAGATCAGAGGGAGAGGAAGACAAATAAAAGACGTACAGGGGCAGGGAGAGAAGGACGGGGAGAGATGCATGATGGGAAGTTTTTATAGATGCTCGGTCGAGGGCTGGGAGCGCGGCCAGCCTCACACATCACCCACACACACACACATCACACCATCTCTACACTTTATCGTAACCCCAAACACACGCGCAAAACAATCTCTTAGGGCACAAGACCTTGAGCAGCTCCCCTTTTTTTTTCTGACTGATGAAGTCAGTCAGATTTTCTCTAAGCAAATTAGTAATGCGCTGGCCTCTCATGTGGAGAGTGATTAATAACAAAAAGGGTTTACATGAATAAATACAGGGATAAAGCCTACGCAAGGACAGTTTTGGAAAAAAAAAAAAAAAAACTGGCCTAGATTTTCGTTTCATGTGTTTCGTCTCCTATAGGTTGTCATCAAAGCAACAATGTCAGCACGTTCATCAGCCAAGAAGTTGTTCAAATAAAACGACAAATCGCGCGCGTTGTTTTTTGGCCACGCACGCAAGAGCGCCGCATACTGTTACAATAAAGCCTGTTTAATGATGTGTCGGCGTTAGGTGCAAGGTCTGCTTGAGTTTAGGCACCAAACACTTGGTTAGGTTTCAGGGAACATCTCAGTTTGGTTTGGCGGAGGCCCGAATTCATGGTATGGAGAACAGAAACGGAGTAGAAACAAATGCCATGCTGTCGTACGCTATGGAACGTAACCGCGGTCACCGGTCGAGAGCTTGGCTGTGCCTGAGGGGGAAAAAAAAAGGCCCTCAAATGCGTCAAAGACTCCACGTCACGTGCCCACGCCAGCAAATCATCCGGGAACCGTGAGAGTTGTTGACCCGGAGCCGGCGGCCCATGTGGCTTTGTTTTACGGCGAAAAAAAAAAAGAAAAAAGCAGGTGAGTCGCACGGCGTGTACGCGAGCGCCCGGCGGCCAGCGTGAGGATTTTGAATGAAGCCCAGGTTTGCAGCGCCGCTCACGACGCCGGCGCGACGCAGATACCGTATTTTGCAATCGAACCGCATGTTTGATTTTATGTCTTTGCCCTCTGTCGATTCCTCGAATCTTCAATGTGCAACGTCCTTTTTTTTATTTTTTTGTGACACGACTCTGGCCTCAAAAGTCAGAGAGCCGGTAGAAAATGTTAAGGAGGACGGTTGTTACAAGGGGCGATGATACAAGCAATCTTCTGCCTCAACTCAAACTAAAACATGCTCAGGGGTGTGTTTCACCCCTCAGAAGCATTTATATTGACATTTTGGGACAAACATATGATGATATATTCCATGATATATACTGTTGTGCTCTCTATGCTTCATATTTTACCTTCAAGTAAATTCTAAACCACACCACCCAGCTCTAGTTTGGGCTTCAGGAAACACTACGACTCCCCGCCTTTGTTGTCATGGCTACAGCAACGACGACTTGATTACGGTTGAGGACAATCATGTTCGTGGTTTTTGAACGCAGTCTTGAGTCATTTTGTGAAGTGAATTCCTCCTGAATCCTGTTCATGATTATTCCGACCACTAGATGGCGCTGGTCACGTGAACGTACGCTGATCTGCCATAACATTATGACCACTGCATGTTTAGCATAGAATATAATGCAGCAGCCCTGTATTCTGGTCATCCCACTCACTTGCATTAGGGTGACAAAAGTTTAGGGACGCCCCCCCAGAATAATCCAGCACCGTTCAACAACATCACAAATTACAGTACCAATAACAATCATTAAATAACGTCAACACCTCTCTCAAAAAGAGTTGATTAAAATTTCGACATAAAAAGTTTATTGCAGGGCCGTTGCATTATATTCTGTGGTAAATATCGAGTGGTCGTAACGTTTTGGCTTATCGGCGCGACACTTGCTTTTACTGGGATGTGCTCCGTAAACATTCGTAAAGGACGTTGTGGTGAGACATCGGGGACGCATTTTACAGACATCCAGGCCTCGAGGAAGAGAGGAGAGGATTACAAATCCTTAAAGATTTTAGAGGGTCAAATTGCCTTCTTCCTGTTTGAACCTCTAATTGATTGAAATGAGATAATGACAGCTTTTCCTGTCGCTAAATTACTGCGGCGTCCTCCCGGGAATTCAAACACCCTCCGGGCTCCTCCGGCTTGTAATGAGAGAGAGGTGACAGAGGAGGAGACGGACCGAAACCGAGGGGGGGAAACCACAGAGGTGGGAGAGTCAGAAGATCAGGCTGAAGACGGCGAGATGATTGGGGAGAGTTGCAGCCGAGCGAGAGGGAGAGAGAGAGAGGGAGAGAGAGACCGAGAGGAGGCTCGAGTCAAAGGGGGGGAAATTGTGTCAAAGTGGGTAAACTGCGGGGTCACTTTCGAGGTCGTTTGCACAGGAAGAGAGCGACCGGCGGCGCGCTAATGAGAATCTTATAGGCAGACTTTCTTCCCACACTCCTCATAACTGCTTGGGAATAAGAGACGGCGACTTTTCCATGCAGGAAAAAGAAAAAAAAACACACACACAGTTTCAAAGGGTGTTATTTACTGCCAGACCAGGGCGAAAATGTGGTACTTTGAAAAGCGACTCAAAAGTGAGTCACAATCTTGGACCCTGCTCCCGCCACCAAATCTCTTAGACGGGACTCGGAAAAAGCTTGAACATGAATTGGCCTGTTCTTGGGACCGGGGGTCAATCAGGTGTCAGCGCGGCAGTGCGAAAAACCACATAGAAGACACACATTTTGCTAAATGTGCCTCAGCCACTGGAGCGTGAACGAGCCGGGCGACGTTCGACCTCAGTCTGAACGCAACAGCCCGGGCGTCTCGCCTTCTTGGCGACTCGCCGATTCTCAAATTTTGAGCACCGTAGCTCTTGAGCAGGAGCGCAACGCCGCCCGGCTGGAACCCCTTGAAAGCGTCACGGGCCTCGCGCAGCACCTGCGGCGGCGCCCCAACACATCGAGTGTCGCTCAGGTCCGGGCGGTCGCTGGTTTTCCTCATCTAGCATAAGCATCTTCGCCGCCGTGCAGTGCTGCGTTCAAACCTGCTGCAGCTAACCGCTGACCGTCGCTGTTCCGTGCTCCTTTGTTTGTGTGTCGTTAACGACCGACTGCTGCTTCTCTCGGGGTTTCCAGTAACTGGGAGCAACTGCACTCGCGCAGCCGCGTCTCACTGGCAGGCAGCCGAAAGTGGTAGCTTTGGAAGCGTCGAGTGATGGATGGCCTGGCAGAGCCGCCGCCGCCTCGCCGTCAATTCCATTCCCTGACGAGCCAAAAGAGAGCAAACACACACACACACACGCGCGCGCGCACACACGCAGGTGCCGGGAGAGAACTTGGAGGCAGCGCCAGGTTCTAGCATGAGCGCAGAATCGGCTGTTACCGACCGGTTCAAGTTCAGAGCCGCGCGGTTGCTCCGTGCCACCGGTGGCCTCAGAGCGCCTCCCAACAGCCCGCTACGCCTGCTCTTATCAGCCGGCGCCCCCCCCCGCCCCCCCGGAGCAGCAGGAAGACCGGGACCGGTGACTCAAAGCAGCAAGAGCTGGACGGGAGGAAATCCTGCGTGATATCTATCGCTGATGGAGATCGCAGACCCCTCCCCCCCCC
>CAAKHG010045563.1:7591-17948 GCA_901007715.1 Dactylopterus volitans
GTTTGCTGGTGAATTGTTGGGTTTTCTCTGTCTCTCCCGTTAAACTGCCCTATTGGTAGGGAATTGTAAGATGGTAGGGGGCAAGGAAGCATGAATATGACGAAGTTAAATTAAATCAGGGCAAGCCACAGCAGTGTGATGAGCAAAGTTGCCTGTTTTCTGCCAGACAGGAAATTTTAGCCTGTCGATCCAAATGCAGATTGTTGTTTTGACAGCATTAGCTACAACACATGCACACTACTTCCTCCATGTTCATCTTTAAAAAAATGTTAAAGGATTTTAAGGACTTTGATTTTACATTCATTCATTCATTTACATAATGCCAAAATCCATAACATTGTAGACTCACCTTTGTGTTCATCCGACTGCACTCTGTAGTCTCACCACTAGATGCCACTAAATCTCTCACACTGGTCCTTTAATGTGCCATAGTGTTTGCTTACGCTTGACTTCTGGGTTGTTATTTTTGCAGAGAGACACCTCTGACAACATGGAGGCTTCAGTTGTCCTCTCAGGTAAATCAGTAGTACCGAAATACATCTCAAGGTGATTGTTGTACATGAATGACCGAGCTAAAAAGGCTGTGTCTGACAGGTGCCATGGACATGCTGGAGAAGCCAGTGGTGGCATTTGTCAGGCTGAGTGACTCCATGGTGATGGAATCTATCCTGGAGTGTCCTGTCCCTGTCCGCTTCGTCTTCATTCTGGTTGGGCCCAGCGAGAGTGGAATAGATTACAGTGAAACTGGGCGAGCCATGGGTGCTCTAATGGCCGACTGGGTGAGACGGATGACAAAATAGGGAGCGAAAGAGGGGAATGATTTCACTTTGATGAGACAACCCCACAAATGTTAAATAACTGCATATATTTTCTACAAGTCACTGAAAAAGAGGTAAAGGCATCTATCCATACATTTGTAGGTGTTCTGTCTGGAGGCTTTCTTGGCCCAGACCGACAAAGACCTGACCAATGCCATCGCTGACTTCATGGACTGCAGCATTGTGATTCCTCCCACTGAGATCCAGGATCAAGGAATGCTGGGGCCAATCATCAATTACCAGAAGAAGATGCTGCGGGACAGGCTGCGCCCCAGTGACACCCGTCTTGCCTTTGGGGACAGGGTCATAGGTCAGCACAGAACACAGCACTTAAAGTGGCAGCCAGACTAGCAATCAGCCCTTCTCGTGCCGCAGTTAGAATTTCGGAGAGATTTAAAGCAGCCCCACGACTTATTATCGTACTGTTGAGAAGTGGATACATGATTAGCGTAAACAGGCAAGACTTTGATGAGCCTTTCCTGTTCGGCACTGCACGAAACAGGAAGATGGAGCTTTTCATCCAGTAAATTCTAAAACGAGTTATCGACAGAAAGGTTTAACCTAGTACACGGAGACAACGATTGGCAACGAGAAGAGGGCTCTTGCGAGGGGAATAGACGAGGTTTTGTGACACACTGACACAACTGGCGTCATTAGATTTATTCAGGAAAAAAATAAATATAGAGGGAGCTAGACACAAGCAGAGAATCATTAACGGGAAAAGGGGCCTTCTTTTTTGAGCAACAGTATGAAAGAGTGTTTGTTTCATTTGTTCAACAGTTGATAAACTTCCAGACATGCCCAAGGAGGACCCTCTGGCCCGAACCGGAATTCCCTTCGGTGGGATGGTGAGGGACTTGAAGCGTCGCTATCGTCACTACATCAGTGACTACACCGACGCTCTGAACCCTCAGGTCCTCGCTGCCGTCATCTTCATCTACTTCGCCGCCCTGTCGCCAGCCATCACTTTTGGGGGGCTTTTAGGTACAAGGGAGTCCTTTGCTGGAAAGCGTCAGAGAAGCACATCTGTGATTTAAGTCGTTGAAATTGTGCACTTTGTTGTTTGACCCCAGCTGACAAAACCGAGAAAATGATGGGCGTGTCAGAGCTTATGATCTCCACCAGCATCCAGGGTGTCATCTTCTGTCTCATTGCCGCTCAGCCCGTCCTGATCATCGGCTTCTCTGGACCACTGCTGGTGTTTGAGGAGGCTTTTTACATTGTATGTACAATCGCGTTGCGTCCACTGATGAAACACCCGCATATCTTTCAAAACCAATTTTTGCTTTTTTAATACGTGTTGTGTTTTGTTGGTTCCAAACTAGTTCTGCAAAGCCCAACAAATTGAATACATTGTGGGCCGTATCTGGGTGGGCATGTGGCTCATAGTGATCGTGGTCATCATTGTGGCCGTGGAGGGCAGCTTCCTGGTCCGGTTCATCTCCCGCTTCACTCAAGAAATCTTCTCCATCCTCATCTCACTCATCTTCATCTATGAGACCTTCAATAAGCTATTCAAGGTTTTCTCGCCTCGTCTTTCCATCCATTTGCCATAGGATACCACTACAATCGCCCATTTTATCCTTTTTTGGCTTCTTGTTTTTGTACTCTCTCACATCTCACCAATGTTTGTTCAGATCTTCAAAACCCACCCTCTGATTCTGAACTATGAACATCTAAATGGCACACTGGACGACCCCTTCCACCCAGTCATAAGGGAGCATGTTGAGGAGCATGAGGATGGCAACAGGACCATTAAAAAGCTGGAAACTGAAAGGCCCTATCCCAACACTGCCCTGCTGTCTATGTGCCTGATGTTTGGTTGCTTCTTCATTGCATATTTTCTTCGTCAGTTCAAGAATGGCCATTACCTGCCTGGCCCGGTAAGATCAATTTTTTTGCATCCACAGTAAATTGAAATGCAAAATGCGGTCTCTACACCATTCCTGTCTCTTTGCACATTATCTCACTAGATTCGTCGTTTGATTGGAGATTTTGGCGTCCCCATCGCTATTTTCTTCATGATTGCTGTGGATATCAGCATTGAGGATGCTTATACTCAGGTATGTGCTATGGAGAGTTTAAAAAACAAACAAACTCAAAAACCTGTATTTACATAGTTTTAATTCATCATGTATTCTAAGACTGTACATACAGGAACTATAGGTCTGCCCTAAAACTGGTATTACCCACAGTGAAATTTGAGGCCAATTCCAGATTTGAAATAACGATTCAGCCAATAACTGATGTCTTTCATTTGTTTGTATTGATTTTTGCTGTTATTCATTTCTCTTTCTGTGTGAAACAAACACAATTTAACTGCTAAATAACACTTATTTTATCGCTAAGTTACAGTCTTTTATCCTTTCATCACGCTATCTTTGAATGACTGATATCACTTTTTCAGTCAACAAGGTTTCATGTATATTGGCTGGCATACAGCTGACTGATCATAAACAGCAGATGAATCGGTGTATCTCATTTACTGCAAACATAAGGACAAATTGTTTTTATGCACCAAAAAAAAATCCTCCCCATTGTTTTTGTCATGCTTTCAGATGTTCAGAAATTCACATCAGTTCAGTATTAAAAGAGTTATTCACAAAGGAGCAAATTTTTACTTTGCAACTGGTTATAATAGCTAATCGACTGTTATGTTGTCCTACTGTAGAAACTGGTCGTGCCAGATGGTGTTGAAGTGAGCAACCCCAAACTCAGAGGCTGGTTCATCAACCCCACGGGAGAAAAGAAGGCCTTCCCCATCTGGATGATGGCCGCTTGCTGTGTCCCAGCACTGCTCGTCTTCATCCTCATCTTCCTTGAGTCCCAGATTACGACGTGCGTCGTGACACTAACCCCCACCTGACTCTAATCCCACTACACATGACACTATTATTGCCTACACCCAATGAATACCATGCAAAGTGTCCTTTTCTTCTCTGTACTGTACTCCAGGCTGATTGTGAGCAAACCTGAGAGGAAAATGATGAAAGGATCTGGTTTCCACTTTGATCTGCTCCTCCTTGTCACCATGGGGGGCATCGCCTCCATTTTCGGGGTGCCCTGGCTGAGTGCTGCCACTGTGCGATCCGTCACCCATGCCAATGCTCTCACAGTCATGTCCAAAGGTCCAAAACCAGAGATCGAGAAGGTGATTGAGCAAAGGATCAGCGGCATAATTGTCGCCATTCTGGTTGGTAAGTGGTGCAAGTTATACAGACACAGCGGGTCAGAATTCGTCAAATTTTTCGATTAATCATTCATTCACTCTGTGGTTTCCAGGTGTCTCTATTTACATGGGACCTCTACTGAAAATGATTCCTATGACGGCCTTGTTTGGCATCTTCCTCTACATGGGTATCACATCCCTGAGCGGAATCCAGATGTGGGACAGGATGCTTCTGCTGATTACACCCAAGAAATATCATCCCTCAGACGCCTATGCCACTCGGGTACACGCTCACAGTATTATACACAGTATTATAACACAGATCATCACTCTGTTCAATTAATACATTTCATACACTCTTGTGTGTGGAGGTTAACAATTGAAGTCATTTTGGAAATGCAGTTTACGAATCCTCCTAACGCTGTAGGCGACATTGAAATATCCGGAAAATAAGAACGCCGGCACAATCTTGTCATATCCAATATGATAGCCCGATAAAAAAAAAACTTTTTTTTTTTTTCTGTTTGAAAGATGGTGATTCAGATGGTGATAACTATTCTGTTAGATCATTTTAAGAGGTGTTTCTAAAATTATGTCTCTCAGTGTCAGCACACACTGGAATCATATAGGAACCAGAGCAGGGATTCACGTTCCCTGGTGTTTCAGTGCATTCTTCAGAAAGTCTTCCCATAGATTATTATGAATATGAACTTGCATTGTCATGCGCTTGGCTTTCATCCTGTGCTGACACGCTCCTATCGCATCATTTGTGCAGGTGAAGACATGGCGGATGCATCTGTTCACCCTGATCCAGCTCCTCTGCCTGGCCGTCCTGTGGCTTGTGAAGATGAGCCCCTTCTCGCTGGCGCTGCCTTTTATTCTCATTCTCACCGTCCCTCTGCGTATGGTCATGACTGGCAGGGTTTTCTCAGTCCAAGAGATGAAATGTGTAAGTACCCATGTGTTTCATTCACTTTGTTTACACTCCTATCGATGACATCGCTTCATGCATTTGTGTTGCAGCTGGATGCAGAGGATGCTAAAGTGAAATTCGAGGAGGAACCAGGAGAGGACATGTACAATGAGTCTCCGCTGCCATGAACAACACAGCAGTTTTGTTCTCAAACTTTCAAATGAACTCAGTTCTTGATTGCCAATGATTAATTTATAAAAGATATATATCCAATGTGTTTAAGAAAAAAAAATTGAAAACTACTCTCCTCAGCTGCGAATTCTAATGTTACCAATCAGTCTAGCTGAATCCTGTATTTACAATAATGGACCAATATAGAAAACAAATATTAGCATCCATTGCCATCAAGTACCCGTCCTGAGTCATTTTAGAATTATATTTCCCCATTTCATGTTTCATCCTTTCATGTAACATTTGTTTAGGATTAGGATAATTTAAAATGTTTCTCTTTTGTTTCTTACTGTGAGTAATAATAATGGAGTTTTGATTACTTAAGAGTTTTCTTTTGACCTAAAAAAAAAATCTTTTCTTGAAAAAAAAAGGGTATTTTCCTTAAAAATGTGAGCTGATACACGTTTGTATTTTATTTGCTTTTGAGAATGAATAATCAGAGCCAGATATATAGAAATATATATATACACACACACACACAACACACACACACAACCAATTCATTTCTATGGGCACTCCAGCCTAAACCCAATAACCTAACCCTTTTTTAGAATGTTTAAATTTTGTTGTGTTGCTCTAGTTTGTCTTTTTTCATATTTTGTGTATAATTTACTGAATGTAGTCTTTCCTCATAAGTTCACGTATTTAGAATGTGTATGAGATATCTGCTAACTACAATACTATTTATCTGCAGTTAAGTGATATCCTCAAAACATATCCTGAACAATGTGTGCAATTGCTTTCATTATAGGAAAATGAGATGAGTTTAGTGATGATGATGAGATGTTGTTTGAGCTGGAAAAAAAAATGTTCTGATACTATAACCAAAGAGAAATGTTTGTAAATGGATCTCATGCTTTTTTGTTTTGACTATCTAATGTATGCATGCTTGTAACACTGTACATGCTTAGGATTTTAACATGAAAAAAAAATAAAATCTGCTTTATAAATTATTCACTGCAATGCCCAATACTTCTCAATATACTGAACATTGGCACACAAAGCAAAACAAAAAAAAAAACGCGTGGACAAAGTGCCTGTCACTCAACTGTATGCTGCTTTCATGGCTATAGGGTAAACTTCTACTTCTCTGTGATCCTCTTTAGACACCATTCACATAACCACATTTAACACTTCCAAGTCTGAAATAAAGGCAGCGTGGATTTTAAGTGCTTTATTGAAGATGAACGAGAATTTGTAGCAGGGTTAAGCTGTACATGTAGGACTTAATTCGATTACTTTACAATTAAACAACATCAAAAATATATATATATATATATAGAGCACACTTTTACAGTCGAGTAACACGCAACGGCTTCTGCCTCCGCATGCAAAGACATCAAACATTTCCGACGGCAAGCAAACGCAGCATAGTTTAACAAGGCTGAGTGTGTGAAAAGTAATTTGTTTTCCCTGAATCGGACTGACGGGATTGGACAGCCGCGGGTTCCGCCCACAAACACACAAGGTGGAGTTGAAAAGAAAAAGCATGCTGGGCCAACATGAAGCTGTCAAACAGCCGCAGATAACCTGTGAAAAGAGGCTTGCTGCTATGTGAAAAGACACGGAGGCGGCTTCGGTGACCTACCCGATAGCATTCTCCGCAGTAGCAAACTGGCATTAAATGAAAAGTTGTTAATTATCAACTTTACAAACTTAAAACAAAACAAAAAAATGTTTAAATTCATTACATTTGAAACGTGTGCTATGAGTCGGTTAAGTTTTTACTTTTACATCGAAGCTGGCAAAAGTTTCGCGGACGCTTCGGCTACCTGATCAAAATGTTCGGTGCGTAGATCAAACATGGTCGGCGTCCACAAGTGGAAGAAAAAGATAATGGCCCCGGGTTGGATTCGCTGACAACTGCGCGGGATCCGAGAAAATCATGTGGATGTTTCGGCGTAACGAAATGGTTGGATGGGCGAGAGGGAAGCTGCTGCGCGCTGAGTGGAGGGAGACGGCGAGTGAGATGGAGGCGGGGGGGAAGGACCATCTCTGCGGGGACTGGAGCCCAGGACGGACGGCGCAGTGCTGGCGATCGTTCAACCCTCCCCTTCTTCCTCCACAGCGACGCCGAAGCTCGCGCCGAGAGACAGGTAAGCCGACCTAACAGCCGCTCGGTTTCACGGGGCAAGAGTATGCGGTTAAAAATTAAAAAAAATATATAGATGTATATATAAAAAATAAGCCACAAAACCCCGTAACGTGGAGCGTTAATATTTGCTTTTGGGCTGCTGGTGAAGCGTCTCGTTCGGTAGCCCCTTTGTACTGGCGAAGCGAACCAACGGCTGTCGTAGGGGCACAGACGAGGGCGGCCATAGCCGGATTTCTTGTCCTCTACAGCGGGTAAGAGACGGAGTGTAACACCTGGAGGTGAAGCGAAACGTGCCATTTTTCTTCGAACTACTCACGGAGAGAGAATTTCACGGCTTCGCTCGGTCGAGACTCGCTGATTCGTGTCGTAACTAGGAGATCTACGCGGGGGAATTAATGGTGGTTTCCGCGCCGAGACCTCCATGCGGCTGTTGGCGGAACAGCCAGCCGCCTCTCTCGGTTAGCCATCAGGGATCTCGGTTTAATATCTCACCGTGCAGACACTCACCCTCTCTCTCCCCCTCTCTCTCTCACTGACTTAGCCCAGAACCTCCGACGACCGAGCTTCGGAGAACCCGCCTTCTTGCCCTCGCTTATGCGCTTTTGGATCGAGGGAAGGGAGTCTGCAACGCCCTGGGTTTAGTTTTAAGCTTCGTTTTCTCCGTTTTGCAGTGCGCCATTGGACCTTGTCACGGTAGGTTTCCTTATAGAGCAGAGCTGAAGCATGGCGGACCAGGAGCCGTTTGACGCGCCAGTGAACCTACTCCGTCTCGGATGTTTCCTTTAAGCATTTACTCCAAAAATCAAAATAGCTGCAGCTTACCAGGGGCAGTTTTATTGCTAGCGGTAGAGGGGGGGATACAAACTTAGTCGAAATATGAGGTCGTGAGTATACTGTTTGTTTTATAATATTTTCCATTTTCCTTTCTTCCTGCGCCTCCGCAAGTCCGAACAGCGCAGCAGCACCACCGCCGCCGCCGCGATGTTGCTCTCAGACGTTTTGCCGATTTGTTCAAATGCGTTTCCCCGTAGCCTAGTGATGTGTAAATACTTTTTAAGACTGGCCAAAATTTCTAACGATATTGGATTTAAACGCGTATTTCAACTCGGTTAATACATCAGTTCGAAAACGCGTCTAATGGAACACGCGAAGAACCCCCCAAGCGTTGTTAAAATGGATGTAAAAAATAAGCGGGGTAAATGTCCCGTTTCAGCCCCATTCGGCGTGCCTAACCGCCCTTGGTCACGAAAGAGCCCCGGGTAATATTTTTATGTCGTCCATGTGTTTTATTAAACACGAATTTACGGTATCGTTATAAGTTCCAACGGGTCTCGACGTGTGCGAAGGCAGGCGTTTGAAACACTGAGGCATCGGTCGCTTTCATGTGGCTGGGTCACACGGTGAGACGCCTCAGCTAGCTGGTGCCATCAAGGACACGATGAACAACGAGCAGCCGCCATCATTGGAGCACAGAACGGCTACGCCTCGCTGAAGAATGCACTTGGGTTAGCTCCTAAATCTCGGCGGGGGAGCCGAATGGCTGTAAAAATGCAATTTAAAAATACTGTTAAAACATTTTAATCAAAGTTAAACGAAGATATTTTGGGTTGGGTTTTTTTTTTCTTTATCGCTCCAGTGCGGGTAGACAAGGGAAGCGTATAGGGTCGCTTGGCGGAGAGAGATCCGCGTCCATCGGTGGTAAGGCGCCTCTGTCGAGTGGCGCATTTCACTGCAGTGTTTCCAAGCCACCATTCCCCTCTTGTCGGAGACCGAAAGCAGATCCCCGTGGTCAGCTGGTCGCCTACAGCTGCCTGTCCGTCCACGTCCATTCGTTTCCTCCTTCCGTGGATCCTCCCCAACCTCCGCTCCGACTGAAAATCCTCCATTACCGAGCGGTCCGAGCGAGAAAATGGTCGCTCCCGTGTGTCCACGATACTTTTGTCGTGCAATAAGGACAACACTCAAACGCCAAATCCCGACTGGGCGAGAATTTGCTCGACGGAGACGCCTGTTGTCGTAGCTAGTTGTGCTAGTTGAAGCTCTCCGCAGTGTTATTTGAGATTTGAAGCCGTCACAAGCAATAGCCTATGTCTCGCCATGTAGCGTAAACGTTTAAGGGGCGGTGTAATGAACATAACCCATTATGTCGAGGCAAATTTAAATTCCACGTTCACAAAACCTGGCTCCACTTTTTTTTTTTTTATTTCGCGAACTCATTTTCGCTCTTCAAAAACAACTTTTGCCGTCATAATAAAATACAAATAAAAATAATAATTTTGTGAAATAACAAGATTTAGGAATGCAGGTGTTCCAATCATAGTTGAAAACGGATTATACATTTTTAGGATTTCTTTAATATCCTACATTAAAGATTATTTTGTAAGAAATCTTAGTGGATTATACATTTTAAGAATTTTTTTTTCTTTTAATTTTCCTACATGAAAGATTATTATCTAAGGGATCTCAGTTGGAAACTTTTGGTGCTTTTTGTAGATACAAGATTGCACACCCACAAATGAATGGAGCAATGGAGGCAACATCCCAAGACCAAGGTGGGACTTTGTTCTACTGACTTCAATAATAGACAATTCTTCCTCACAATAGCACAGTGGCTACATATGAGCTATTATGAACACTATATCTCTCAGGACTTTTGCATAAAATGAAATGTACAGTAACTTGGCGGACGTGTAACTTTCCAACCTGTTTTTGCACCATGGCAGTGTGGGCACAGGATGACCTCTTAAGACTGCTGGATGCCATGAAAGTGGCCCTGCCCCAGAAAGACCTGACTAAATACAAAACGTCAGAGTCCCACCTGGACTGGCAGAAGGTGGCGTTCAATTCCTACACAGCAGAGATGTGCAAACAGAAGTGGCAGGAGGTTTCTAAGGAAGTAAGCAAGCTCAAACTAAATGCTGATGGGTTGTGTGGTGCATTTAAAATGCCAAAATAAAATAAAAAAAATATATATATCTGTTTCCCACCCCCCCTAAACACAGATTCGTAAGTTCCGGACCCTAACAGAACTGATATTTGATGCTCAGGACTACATCAAGAACCCATACAAGGGCAAGAAAATAAAGGTGAGTTAACAGATTTAATTTCAAAGAGATCGCCTTCCTCTGTGT
>CAAKHG010045563.1:17968-45582 GCA_901007715.1 Dactylopterus volitans
CCTTTGACATATAGAAACACCCAGATTTCCCTAAAAAGCCCTTAACTCCATACTTCCGCTTCTTCATGGAAAAAAGGGCCAAGTATGCAAAGTTGCATCCCGAGATGAGCAACTTAGATCTCACAAAAATCCTGTCCAAGAAGTACAGAGAGCTGCCTGACAAAAAAAAGGTTGGTCAAAAGTGTTGCGAGTGCTACAAAACAAAATGGATTAGGATTTTCTAAATCATTCAGTTCTGATAATCTGTTTTCTTGTTCGCAGAAAAAATATGTTGATGACTTCTTAAGAGACAAAGAATCATTTGTGCAAAGCATGATGAAGTTTAGGTGAGTTTATCACTGTTTTTACGATTGAGTTTGTTTTTTTCACATTGGAGACAGCATTTCAGCGTGTAACATAGATTCAGCACCAGTTTGATTCACATGCAAAACTTGGTATGATAATTGTCTTTTGGATGTGTGCGTAAATGTAGGGAGGAACACCCAGACCTGATGGAGAGCATGACCAAGAAAGGCTCAAACGTACCAGAGAAGCCCAAGACACCACAACAGCTCTGGTACAACCATGAAAAGAAAGCCTTCCTCAAAGTACACCCGGATGTAAGTTTGGGCTTTGGCACCACAAAGTAAAAGATGCTCACTTGTCTGTCTAATGAGGCAGATGTTAACCACCTCTGTTTGACACCAGGCGACCACCAAGGAGATCAAGGACAGTCTTAGCAAACAGTGGACACAGCTGTCTGACAAAAAGAGACTCAAGTGGATCTCAAAGTCCCTGGAGCAACAGAAACTGTATGAGGTGAGACAACAGTGATGTGCCCTGCATTAAACAAGAGGAACAGTGATTTACAAAAAAAGAGAAGAAGAAAAAAAGAAAGTATGGCGGTTTCATTCAAACTCTGGGTTCATTTGTGGTCGTCTAGGGGACAATGCGCGAGTACATCCAGCAGCACCCAGAGTTAAACATGACCCAAGAGGACATCGTCAAGTCCACACTGACGAAGGCCGAGAGGCACCTGAAGGACAAATCTGACGGTCGACCTGACAAACCTCCGCCGTGAGTCACACTTTAAGATTTAACCCTGACCAACCACCTTGAAGGTCACTGCCCTGTGTATGTCAACAGGACATATCATGCTTGTGTGCTTTCAGAAATGGTTACTCAATGTTCTGTGCGGAGTTGATGTCGAGCATGAAGGACGTCCCCAGCACCGAGCGCATGGTGATGTGTAGCCAGCGGTGGAAATTGCTAAAGCAGGCCGAGAAGGATGGCTACCAGAAACGTTGTGAACAGGTGAGCTCTGAGACAATAACCCGCTTAAAAAATAATTTTAAGAAAGTCCTCCATTTTTCCTAAATGCTATAATTTTTTTCCCCTCAGAGAAAGAAAGAGTATGAAATTGAGATGAACAGATTTCTCAGTGTAAGTCTTGTTTTTGTTTTGCCTCTATTTTGACATGTTTTGTATTTCACCAGTTGCAGTCATCACTATTCCCCGCTCGTTCAATTTATGTATTTATGATTATGCGTGTAGGGGATCTCAGAGGAGGAGCAGCAGCGGGTCCTGGGTGAGGAGAAGGTTGGTTTTAAAAGGGGTAGTGGAGCCAACAGCCCTGCATCCAAAAAGAAGAATTCTAAAGCAAAGGTAAGACTGGGCAAGTACAGAAACAGTCACAGTTGACACATTATGATCAAAATATCACTTTATGAAGCAAAAATTAAGATGTATCTGCCTTACTTGGACGTGGTTGTGTCCTTTTCTAATATGGTTTTGTCTCAAAATTCTGCAGGCCAACCCAGAGAAACCCAAAAGGCCCATTTCCGCTATGTTCATCTTCTCTGAGGAAAAACGTCCCAAACTGCACCAGGAGCGTCCAGATCTGTCTGACAGTGAACTCACCAGGCTCCTGGCGCGCATGTGGAACGAGCTGCCGGACAAGAAGAAGGTCAGTGGTCACGGCACACGAATGTTTTGCGCGACTGGTGCCAGGCCAGTAGATCGCAGCGGTGACTGCGAGGAGGCTGCATGGCGGAAACATGGACTGTATGATACTGACGTGTACCATTTGAGATGTATCTGTCTGATCAGTTTGCCTGTCATCGTGCTCTTCTAGGAGAAGTACAAACGGCTGGAAACGGTCCTGAAGGCAGAGTCAGAGAAGAAGGAGAAGGAGGACCGTAGTCGTCTGCCTGATCCACCCAAGACTGCACAGGACATCTGGCAGCAGAGCGTCATAGGAGACTACTTGGCAAGATTCAAGGTCTGAATTAGTCCAGTCTACAGAATACAACTAGTACTTCTGTTTTGGCCAATTGTACTGTGAACCCTCAAACATGATTCTCAAATTGATGAAAAGCTGCAAAAGCCACACAGACACACATAATGTGAACTTTACTCTGTAGAACGACCGGCCGAAGGCGCAGAAAGCAATGGAAGCAACCTGGAGCACCATGGAGAAAAAGGAGAAGATTATGTGGATAAAGAAAGCTGCAGAAGACCAGAAAAGATATGAGGTTGCTGGAAGTTTTCTGCTCGTGTGCAGCTGAGCTCTACAGCAGCTGTAAACTGGCGTTAGCTAACACTGATGTTGCTTCCTCTTTGACAGAGAGACCTGTGTGAGATGCGCTCACCTGCTGCCGCTGCTATTGCCTCAGGGAAGAAGATGAAGTTTGAGGGCGAACCCAAGAAACCGCCATCGTGAGTTTGGCAACCAACTTGAGTGTGTTTGTGTGACAACGAGCGTGAGTGTGAGTGCATTTCTGAATCCCCGAATCTCTGTTTGCACCCGATTTTGACTCTAGAAACGGATACCAGAAGTTCTCTCAGGAGATGCTCTCAAATGGAGAGCTGAATCACCTACCGATGAAAGAGCGGATGACTGAGATCGGCAGCCGCTGGCAGAGGTTACCACTGAAAGACAAGGACCGCTACAAGAAGATAGCCGAGGAGAAGCAGAGGCAATACAAAGTACTACTGGAACAGTGGCTCGCTGTAAGAAGTCTTAAGCTTTTGTTTGACAGTATAATTTAGCTACTGAAAAACTCTTATCTAACATCGAATACTTCCATCTTTTTCTTAGAGCCTGTCTTCACAAGAGAGGAACACATACAAAGAATATAATTCTCAAGTAAGTAAATATAAATACTATTATAATATATATACTAGTGTTATCAAATCCTGGGACTGGAAAAGTTGCTTTCCAATCTTTGGGACTTTAACACACGCTGGCTCTACAATCCTAACACTAGATGGTGTCCTAGAGAGGGTTACAGATAGTTTATTTCCCCTTGGCCACGAGGAGGGATATGAAAAGTACCTTTCTGTTAGAAATATGCAACATTGATTTGATTTATATATTAGGAGTTTCATTGGGTCCATAAATTGTAGAAAATCCAATAATTGGAAGTTTAGAGCTTGAAGTCTTCTCAGGACACGCAAAACTTGCTTGCTTTCTTGCTCACTGAGTTCTTATTTTTATAGAGATTGTCAATGATTATTTGTGTTTTTGTGGTGTTTATCTGTCTACCTGTGTACTTTTTATCTTAAATCTTCATTTACCCTACTGCCCATTTTGACCTGGAACGGCAGGTTTTTCTATTAACGTTTAAAAATTTTGACCTATCTATTGTTTCAGAAAAGGAGAAATGTCGCAAAACCAGGAGCAGGCCCCAAGGCAAAGGTCAAGAAATCCGTAAGTGGCACAGTTGGTCTCATATAGCAGCTGCCTCTGGATCACCAACTACAACTGGAGATAAACACGTCTCCTGACTCTTTCTTCCCACAGGACACGGAAGAGGAGGAGGACGAGGATGACGACGAGGAGGATGAGGATGAAGATGATGACCAGGAGAGGGCGTCCTCCGAGGCAGACTCATCCAGCGAGGAGGAGGATGACGACGACGACGATGACGTGAGTTGCATGTCACTTTACCAGCTTTCAAGCTAGCGGCGAGAAATGGGTGCTGACTGTGCTTAGCGTTGTCGTTTGTTTGAAGAAGGAGGAGGACGACGACGACGACGACGATGATGACGACGATGACGACGACGATGACAACGACGAGGCAGAAGACAAGGAGAACAAGTCAGAGGACAGCAGCAGCGAGTCCAATTCACGGGGCTCATCGGACTCTGATTCAGACTGAAACGTGCCGACGGCGTCCAGAGACGAACTGAGCAGCGCTGAGCTGAGCCAAGAGTCCAGGGAGCTCTGCCACTGTGCCAACCCTGCTCTCCTCCCACCACCAGAGGGAGCCCCTGCATTCACCTCATCCATTCACCCACTTTACGTTGCTGCATCTGTGATCCACTCATGGAGGGACCCTGCCCTTTCTGTCCAAAATCTGTTTCATTCCCTCCCCAGGTGTGACGGTCATCTCACAGGCCAAAAAAAAACTGCATCCCACTGGTTTGGTGATGTCATGAACATTTCTGCCACTGCTTTTCATCATTACTTCCAGGTTCAATGACTTATGGTTTAGAGTTTTTTTTTTTTGTTTTTTTTGTTTTTTTTTATGTGTCGGGTAAAGACTTTACCCTCCAGTGTTTTATTTTTACTATTCTGGTAATTAATTGAAGACAAGTTGCATGAGCTGTTAGCAGGCTTCTAAGAGCCAAAGAACAGAGTGTGGTGGATCACTTTAGGGAGGCGGGGGTGTATGGGGTACTGAAAAAAATTGCACTCTTCAGAATGTTTCCTTTTTAATGTTTTTTTTTTTTGTTTTTGTTTTTTTTTGTTCTTCCCATGAAGTTGTTGTGTTCTCTACTCTGCTATTATGATGTAGATTTTATCATTTGGTTCTTAAAGAGGTGGTATTTTTTCAGGAAAAAAAAAAAATCAAGCCATTATGAATGTCTTTTTGTTGCTGGAAAATTTTTCCAAACTGGTTACTTACCCGTGTTCCCATTTCAAAAATGCAGTGCCCATAAAGTTTTCATCCCCCTTTTGACCTTCTCAAGTTTGATTGTTTTACAACATTTGAACCAAAGTGGATGTTATGGGGCTTTTTGATGCTGATTTCTACATCTTACAAGAGTTGCTGACCCTTCAGCTCGCACAACCAAAACTAATATTAATTCCATGCAACTCTCAGTAAGACAGAATTAATCTACACAAGTGAGTTTCCCAAACTTTTTGCAAGTTTTAATGAAATCAAGAAATTGCTCAGAACAGTCGCTGTCAAAAAAATTAACCCTCTGCAGCATGAAATTGAGACACATTTAACCACAAATGCAGCTGTGCGCGTGTGGATCTGATTACGTTCCATTTTATTTGAAACTTGCTTTGTCCTCGCAAATTCATTTTGGTAAAACCAGTTCACACGTGTAAATCCTCCTGTTTCTGCCGCCGTTACCTGTTCGAAACGGCTTTTACAGCTCGGCCATTTTCATCCATTTTCTCAAAAATTGGCCCTATTATATTTTGCAGGCTGTTCCTGTGCCTTTAAAACTGTCCTCATATCCTTCCCCTGAATGGCAGTTTTCAGGAAATGCAGACTCGAGCTCATCTTTGAAATATAGTGTTATTTGCCAGCCAGCCATGGAGCTTCCAGCCTCTGCATCACACATTTGTTTGTGTTTTTTTTTCTTCTCTTTTTTTACTTAGCTCAGTTTACAAAGAACAAAAAGCCTCCCGCTCTATCAGTGTTGAGGTCTGATGACATTCACTATTTGTCAGAGTTGTAAAATTAAGAGGCTCAAGGGTGTTGAAAGCTTTTTGTTTGTTTTGTTTGTTTTTGTTAAGGTGCTGCAGGATTCGTTTCCAAGTGTCTGTCATGAAGTGTGTGTCATCTGTGAAATGGTCTGCCAGGTTTTGTAGCATGTAGAAGTTTTACCCATCTGAAACAATTCCATTCAGTTCATGAGGCAGTTTGGAAATAAACGGTTTGTGTGACCAGGGTTTGTGACTGAAAGGTTAACATTTGTTTTCCAGGAGTAATTTGCTCTGTTCAGCTCTGTTTTTAGAGAATATGTCACACATTAAGTTTTCTTCTCTAAACTGTTGGGGGTTTTTTTACGGTTCATTTGATTGAATTGTTTAAATTATAAGCATTTGTTTTCTGACCTGATCCTGAGATCATTTGTGGGCGTCGAACTGAATGGCTTCAAATTTGTATTTTTTTTTTTTTTTTTTAAGTTTGTTTTCATAATTTTAATGGTATGGACTAAAATCCAAATGGGTTCTGGTCTGATGCTGATCCCAAAAAAAAAGTATGCACTTATTGTAAATCTGTCCCTCTGTGTGAATTTGAGTGCATGCACAGAAATGTGTGTGCGCGCGTGTGTGTGTGTGCGCGCGTGTGTGCGTGTTTTCCTTTGCTTTAACATGTGCTACTTTTGCTGTTTTGTTGCATACCATGATGTGACTGCAGCATGCATGTCTGTGCCGGTGTGGGGACGTCACACACCAACACCATGAATGTAGATATTGTTAAATCTTTTTATTATTATTTTTTTTTTTTCCCAAAGGTCTTTCGGAATTTCCTGCTTGGTGCTGTCACGTCATTGGTTACCTAAAAACAATGGACAGACTTCCATTGCTGTCATTTTGGGTCTGGTGACAACTGATTACAACTGTTAGTAATGGACTTTGACCATTATGAATCTCGTAACTGACTGCAACAAAACCAGCGTTGACTATTAAATAACTGGGGGAAGGAGGGACAAAAAGTGCTCATGTTGATGGACGGAAGCTTGTAAAAGGGATTCGGGGGAACAGATTCAAAAAAAAAAAAACAACAAAAAAAAAACTTGTAGTTTTTTGTAAATACTGTTTTTGTATCGAGTGCTTACTGTTTTGTTAGTACTTTGATTTTGCAAACCCTCATCTGTGATTTCTGAGACCAGTGAGTCCTTGACTCATGAGGGGGAGAATTTGGGGTTTAATTCACCTGTTTCAGTTGTTTCTTCTCCCTTTTGTTGGTTTATAGAGATATCTAAGACGGCAAAGCTTTACAAGTTTGTACTGCTGATAATTTGACAAAATTTGATGTTTTCTATAGCTGAGGGTGTTCTTATGTCCTTGTAGTTCAAGTATTTGGGCAAATAAAAAATATCTTTAACAGTTGCATTTGTGTTCTGTCTTTCTGCTGAAAAGAGGGAGCAGAACTGTCTCATAAACCCTGTTAGCACTGATAAAGTTAAACACTCTGGGACGCAGCGCTTCACCTTAGAACTCATAACCATGCTGTGAGCAGTCTCATGCTGGAGTGCTGCTTCACAGTTGTGACTCGTCCCGGGGCTGCTTCCAAAATGCCATCACTATAAATTATCTGTCAGCATCAAAGATGGTATCTACTTGTCTAAATTTGTGAGTGTGTCAGCGGTGACTCAAGTGAGTTCATCGTCGAATTTGGTGCAATTTGGAAATGCCACACATTTGATGTGAATAAATTTGGGTTTAACTTTGATCGCACAAACGTGCGGATGGAGTCTGAATAAGTATAGATAGCTGTTGATGATCTCAATTGCTGTGACGATGTCATACAGCTGTGATAGAAAAACATAGACTGATACACATGATAGACTGTATGATGTCACACAGTATGTAGTAGAAAAAAAAAAAGTCCTGCATTGATAGCCTCGGCTGCACTGGCCAGAACTGCATGACATGATAGCTCCTTCACCACGACAACCATGCCCTGATAGACTGTATGATGTCATATAGTGGATAGTAGGGAAAAAAAAAACTCTTATACTTATTAAATAGCACCAGCGGCTAAGGCCACAGTTGGAAAATGGATCAGATTCCAGATGTAGTGACTATCTCTGCATGTTGAGTGTTTTTTGGAAGGTTACGGTCAGCAAAAAAGACCTAAAAGATTTGATAATTCTCAGGTTCAGAAGAACCGCTCATCTGGCCGACGTCAAATTTGGTGAGTGTGTCATCTGAACTCGAGTGAGCGAAGAGGGTATAGGGTTAAACATATCTGGAAATCGTGTTTGTGAACCACGTATACACATTTGTAATGTGTCGTAATAATAAGTGATGAGCCATAAAACATAATACTTTATTGTTGATTAAGTTACAAAAATGCTGCAGCACTATGGCAGACTGAATTGCACTTGTTAAGTGTGGTCATGTTACACTGATGAGGCAGACAGAATATTAGAGGCACTTCTATGATGTAACGCAATACGAGATTGTCTATCAAACACCACATATGTGACCATTAACAGCTTTTAAAACTGTAGTTTGCTATTGCTCATTCTAGAAGCTGCATTATATGCGTTTCAGCACGTGGGAGAAGTTTGCCCCTACATTTTTCTGCCGGAAAGCTTTTTTTTTTTTTTTTTAAACACGGGGATAGGTCGTACTCTAACCCAAACCACAATGTTTTCCGAAATGTAAGAATTCATTTTGATGCCTTCATTTTACAGAGGGGTTTCGTTTCCTAAATTTTACCAGTAACTTTGGAATTTGAAACTTCATCATTAATTAATGAATGGTAGCTTGAAATATTAAACATTAAATCCACCACGTCTATAAGCAACGGCATGACAGCACGTCTCGGATGATTTTTATGCGACGCTTTCTCAAAAAAAAATATATAAAATGGGAAAACAAAAATTCTGCGTAGGACTCGGAAGCCTTTTCTGTCAGAAATTTTAGAGGCAAAAACTTCCCCCATTATCGCTTTGCGCCGGAAGTCAATAGGTTTTTTTTTTCCTTATTTTTTTTCTTATTGGTTGTGCGTCTGCTGCATGGCCGCCGTGGTGTCTGCCGGGCTCGTTAACGTCCATCTAGCCAACACCTGCGACTGGGAACACTTTAACCGAGGATTCCCTGCTCGTGTGTGTGATTTTCTTTAGGATGGACAGGGACGAGCAGCCCGGCGGCCGTTAGCGTGTTTCCAGTCGTTAATCGCGGCGGTGATGTTGCCTCCCTCAGAGAAGCCGCCCGGTTTCAGGCTGAGTTTATGGTCACAAGGTAAGAGAGGAAACCGCCGCCGCCGCCGCCTCGCACACGAAGACGCGGCGTCGCCACGGTTCGCCTCCGCCGCCCGGAGCGTCGCCGCAGACGGCGTCCGCTCCCCCTGCACCGCCCCGCGGCCGGTTTAGAGTTTAGTTCGGCGGCTAGCGGATGCTAAGGCGACGGCGCCTGATGCGAGTTCGCTAACAAAACTGGGTGCGTGTGTCAACTGCGTCAGTCGGCTCGGCTCCCCCGTTATTCTTCTCACGGTGAACCGGCCGCCCGCCCGCCCGGTGCGTTCCATGAAACTCGCCGGGCGATGCGGACGGACGCGGCGTTCTACCGAGCGAGTCCGGCCGTTAGTAGGTGTGCTACTGCGGCCACGTCGTCCGAAACGTTCCGGCGCCCGGTGGTATATTCACAATTATTATTTCCGTGAAGGGCGTCAGAGGTGAGTTGGGGTGAAATGGTGCTGTTAGCATGTAACGATATTCAGACTGTCGGGACGCAGCTGTCATTTAAGCAAGAAAAATATTAAACCCACAGCTGCCTAATTGCAGGTGTACAGTCCCAGAGGTGATTTTTTTTAAGGGGGGGGGGGGGTTAATATTGGCAGATCCATACATCACAGACAGCCTTCGATTTAAAGGAAATGAATTGAAATAAAGCCACGATGTTAAAAAAAAAACGTTAGCTAATACGCATCAGCCCATAACATTGAAACCACTGCGCACACATGCATCAGGGTGAGAATGGTATTAGGGACACCTCGGTGTAACCCACTCAAACCAATTCATTAAAAAAAAGGGAGGATTTATTGCACTTCTGTTGCATTATATTCTGTGGTAAACAGGCAGTGGCCACATCCACTATATATACACGAAAAAGCATTTGTATGGTTTGCCAGTGCAATCAGGCTATATTGCGAAAAAAAAAAGAACTGCGCAAACTGATGTCAACATCAGCCATAATTTTGTGATTTATTTATTTTCTCCTGAACAGAATGAAGAGAGACGTGCAACAAGTGTTTACAGCTTTTTTCAGAGTGAGTAAGTAACCGGACTCTTGGTGTCACGTTACATCTTTCATCAGTGCTCATGGAAGAGCCCAGTATTTACAGTGGCTGGTAAAGCTTTAAGTGGTGAGGTACTGTGAAATAGTGCAGAGCAGGTTCCTGGGTCAAGGATTGGGGGTACAATTAACTTAAATATACTTGAAAGACACATTTTGGCTCAGATTATTCTCCCGTCCTCCAATATTTGCAGCGGAAATTTATTTTGAGCAGTTATATACTTATCTCTTAAGTGGCGGAGTTGTCTCCAAACTCAACAGATGGCCCTGTCTTGTTTTGTTTTGTTTGTTTTTAAACTAAAGCGCCCATAAAAGCACAATGGGAAGAAAGATATGGATGAACCTCGCACATCAGAATGAAGCTTTGCAGAGACGTTCAAACTATATTTAAAGCTATTTGAGGTGTCAAGGTTTACAAATTTTATTTTCCCCCTGTGATTTTATTTTCCATTACATGCCTTCAGGTAGCTTTAAGATGGGCACCCAGCATTCAGACGCTGAGCGTTGCGTCCGCTCCACTGACACGACCGCGCGTGTGCTCTTGTCCAAAATCCGCAGCTCAGCATCCAGATACGTCGCCATCCAGATTCACCGTACAGAATTTCAAATGAAAATGGAGGATATGCCCCTGTCAGGCCCAGACAACACCAGGCTGGAGGTGGGTCGCACACCCGTGATGCTCCGCGGGAGATGGCAGGTGTGTGTGTTGTTGAGTTTACACTGCATCCCGTGTGTGTCACAGGCCTTGGTCCATGACATCTACTCTGAGCTGGTGGAAGATGCCTGTTTGGGCCTGTGTTTTGAGGTGCACCGCGCCGTGAAACAGGGCTACTTCTTCCTGGATGAAACGGATCAAGAGAGCATGAAGGAATTCGGTCGGTTCCGTGTTTTCCAAGTATTTTCTTTTTTCCTTTTTCTTATTTTTATTTATTTTGCCTGTGTGTTTTTCTTTTCACGTTTATATCCTTTTCAATATGGCATTTTCTTTTATCCCCCCACCCCAGAAATTGTGGATCAGCCAGGAGTTGATATATTCGGGCAGGTCTACAATCAGTGGAAGAACAAGGAGTGCGAGTGCCCCAACTGCAAAAGACTGATAGCGGCTTCTCGCTTCGCTCCACACTTGGAGAAATGTCTTGGCATGGGACGCAACAGCAGTCGCATCGCCAACCGCAGGTCAGTCAGTCAGTCGGTCGGTCAGCCGATCGATCAGGGTGATTGAGGAGGTCTTGTTGGACTGAATCCAAACGTGTGTAAACATCTGATCCAATTATTTGACTGTGGTGGATTTGTGACAGGCTAGCCAGCAATAACAACATGAGCAAATCAGAGAGCGACCAAGAAGACAACGACGACCTCAATGATAACGACTGGTCTTACGGAGCAGAAAAGAAATGTGAGTCAATGAAAAACGCTGCCGAACGCACGCCGACGGAGAAAATGAGTTACAGCCTAAATTAATATCAGCCTTTTTTTTTTTTTTTAAATGTCCTTTCACAGCCAAGAAGAGAAAGTCAGAGAAGGTATGTTTTTGCTTTCATTTCAGGCAGTAAATTGTGTGTTTCATTTTGCATTAATGTAATCGAGTACCCCCCCACCCCTCGTCAGAATCAAAACTCGCCGAGAAGATCCAAGTCGCTGAAACACAAAAACGGTGAGTCTTTTCTCTGATGGTTTGTTTGTTCTGCGGGGAGGAGCTCTTGATTCATGCTGCTCTCTTGAATGTGTTGTTTTGCATTTAGGCGCATTCATCAGGAGGTTGAGTGCGGACCATCTAGTGCAGTCCCGTGTCATGTAGTTAATATTGGTGGTTATGGAGAGGTTCTAAGAAGGCGCAGGTCACCGCGAGTCTTTTTAATACCCTGAATAAGACCGATAGCTTGTTGACCGTCTTCCAGTCCTGCACTTAATCTTAATAAGCGCCGACATGGATGGACTTGATTTCACAGCTCCTCCATGATCTCCACTCATCATTAAAACCACTCCGACAGGCTCAGAGGCATTTGTAATATTTCATCAGCACTAATTGCCGCCCTGTAAACCAGCGTGCGCTTCTTGATATGCAGTTCAATATTCAAACTATCTAGGGCTTTTTGCCCGGCACCAAGCGTTGATGATGCATTTGCGTTTGCGTTGCAGGCGAGCTCGGGAGCAGCGTCGCTCCAGAGCCCTTCAAGGTGACGAGTCCCCCCCCCCACCCTCACTCTCCCCTCGTTGATCATGTGGCCCACGGTTCTGCAAAGTTCATCCGTTTTGTGTTGTAAACAGAGGTTGGGGTATTGATACCGGTTCTTTGTCTGCCTCTCAGTACAACTACAATACTGGCATCAGTTACGAAACATTGGGACCCGATGAAGTCAGATCGCTTCTGACGACGGTGAGTAGGAATGAGCTCCGGCATGCAGGTCTGCTCACAGTCTGTAGCTCAAAATGCTCATTGGTGTTTCTTTTCCGCAGCAATGTGGGGTGATCTCTGAGCACACCAAGAAGATGTGCACCAGGTAAATCACCCCTGACACGCGCCGCGCCGACGCCCACTGACACCTTGCGAATATTCAGGCTTGATGCAGGATAGACTCATGTACCGTAACAGCCGGCCTGGAGTCAGTGTTGCTATGCGATTTTAACCCGAAGTCTGGCGTCAGTGTCTGTTTTTGCTCCTCAGTTTGGCGCTTCTGGCGAGCTTTTGGTGCAGAAAACTAAACCAGTTAGAAATGCTGCCTGAACCTGAAAGTTGCATGAAACATGATCAGTTTCAACAGTCGTACAGAAAATGATCATGTGTGTTGAGACTAACTGAAGGGGAACACAAGTGGCAACTCGGCGTTTTGATTTTGTGGCCGATCGGTCTTCTTTTATTCTTTTTTTTTTTTTAAATCCCCTCTAAAATTATACCCCGAAATCTGAAAAGCGTTACACCTAAAGCTCTTGTTAATTGTAAGACACTGTCAGTGATCAGCCTCCCAACATTTCGTAACACCTCATTGTGGCTCTGCCCCACACAATTGGTCACTTGACTGTGCCCAGGACGGTCCACCCCGCCCCCCTCGCCCCTCGTAGCCAGGGAGGGTGACGCTTGGCGGCGAGGGGGCGGCCGTCAGTCAGGGATGTATAACGCCACCTTGTGTCCCACCAGGTCTCAGCGGTGTCCCCAGCACACGGACGAACAGAGGAGGGCCGTCAGGGTTTTCCTCCTGGGGCCGTCCGCGTGAGTGTGCCCCTCCCCTCCCCACCTGCTCCTCACCCCCCTTACCCTCTTTCACCCACAAGTGCTCTTAACACACGTCATGTCCGAGTGAGTGCTCATGGTGCTGCCGTCTGCCGAGGTCTAACCAGGTTGCCCTGACCGGAGCAGCGCTCGTGGTCGTCGCTCTGAACGGTCTGGTGCAAGAAGAACCTCACTGGTCAAAGTACTGGGGTTGGATGTGGCCTGCTGGGGGGCGCTGGGAGCCTGATTAGGCAGGAAAAGAATGCTTTGCCTACTTAGCGGGTTTGTAATTTTGGCACAAACAACAAGAGGCTTACTGCTTCCGAAATTGATGATTCGATGGTTTCCATCGATTCACTGTCCGGGATCTCTGTGTCTCTCCAGTGAGACTTTTTCATCAGTGAATTATGCTGCTTCTTCATCTTCACCGTCAGATGTTTGTGTTTTTCGAGACCTCCGGATGACAGGCTCACCATCAACGCGCCCACTCGTTTGCTATAAACTCTCAAACATGGGCTCAATTAGACGTCACACCCACTTTGCACCAGGCAGTTGTTGGGATATAGCCTGTTTATATGCTGTGCATGAAGACACAGTTAACAGTATGTAAACAATCAGGAATAGTAAAATTGATAAAGATCGTTCAAGCTATGTGTTTGTTAAAACCAGTATTTGTCCCGAAAAAATCCATCACCAAGGATTGCTCGATGGCGCCTGACAACCATCCCCTATAAGAACTTATGACGGTTTATTTATCAAATAGGTGTTTTTCATCGCCAAAAAGGGTTTTGGGGGATGAAGTGAGCAACAATAAGAAATATTCCAGAGGAAAAGATTTGGGGGAGATTGAGACGTCGACAGTTAATGAAACAAAAGGATTTATTGACATGCAACACTGATAAAGACAAAGATAATCAGGCAGTAAAAACGGGAAAAGAAAATAGATGCTCCAAAGTAAGCCAATAAAGTGTGTGTGTGTGTATGTATGTGTGTGTATATATATATATATATATATATATATATATATATATATATATATATATATACACACACACACATTAGTCAAGTCACCTTACCTCCTCAGCCTTCACCTTACCTCTAAGGGAATTATGTGTTGTTCAGTCACCAGAGACCTTTTTTTTTTTTTTAGAGCTGTTGAAAAATGAATCTGAACAGTGTTAAGCTCCTCTTAGTGCCATCTCCCTGCCTGCCAGTAATGGATTACACTTGCAGAAGCTGTAGCTACGCAGCTCCGATATCAGACACTGGTGTTAAGTAAACTGGTGCCATGTCAGCATGGAGGGCAGGACGATGACTCAGTGCGTTCAGGTGTGGGTGAGAGGCCGCTTGTCGAAAACACCCGATAAGCGATGCATCGCCTGCATCAGCCACTCAGATGCATGTCGGTCATTTTGTGCAGTTGAGACTAAAAATTGTACCACCTTTTTGTTTTTATAAAAACTTTCTACACCACAAGTAGACATGGAGAGTTTTATGAAGTGTTAATGCTGCGAGTCAGTCTAACAGTGAGCGACCGTGTCCGGGCTTCACGCCGCAGGCCGTCGCTGCCCGATGCGGACGCCGCGGTGGAGAACGACAGCTTTGACATTCCGGACGGACAGAGTCTGATGAGCCGCCTCCAGTGGGAGGACTCCCCCGACATCTCGCCCACCGACTCGGCCTCTTCAAAAGCCAGTAAGGAAATAACCCGCCGAACACTTGAGTTTAGTTTCCTGGGCAGCGGTTCGTCTTCACACCCGCGTTGTTTTCCACAGGCACCAACCACTTAGACACCAGGAGGTCCAAGAAAAAGAAGAGGACGTCTCTGGGTTTGAACAGTGCAGGAGGTGGCGGTGGAGTAAGTGGATGTGTGACTGGAGGAGGAGGAGGTGGCGGCGGTGGAGGCAGCAGCAGCAGCAGCTCTCAGAGTAATATCAGCTTGTCGACCAAAAAAAAGAGGCCCAAACTTTCAGCACCTTCCATCTCGAGTATCTACGATGACTTAAACTAGCATAATCACCCCCGTCGTCATGGAGCTGCTCCCGTCATACCAACGTTTAGCAGCCCTGGGCAGGTTGGCATGAAATTAAAACCTGAGGCCTGTCAGCCTCGACACATGAGGTTTATAATGAGGGTTTTTTTTTCTTCTTTTTTTTTCCTGGATCAGTTACGCGGTGTTGTAAAATTTAATGACCAAAATTCTGTTCCGTCAGCTGATCAGGATTCCTTGCAGTACATGATGCGTTTAGGTGACGGCTTGTTTGTAGTTTATTGCATAATTGTAAATCAGAATCGGTGTGTGCTCACCCATGAAGTCCCCGTGATATTCAGCTCTCACCTAACTACTAAACCCGTATGTGACTATTGAACATGGTAAAAGTGTATGTCAAATTCCGCGCTGCAGCCACAGGGACCCGCTCCCATTCAGCCGACCAGACAGGTGAAAGGGGCCTTCGGTCTCTTAAACGTTCAGGTAAAGCGCCGACGATGGCGACCGCGTGACCCGTCTGTTGAAGACTGTTCACACTCGCCCCGGCGTGAGGAGACAACACTTGACACACACATTGGAGGACTCGTCAGTGGCTTTTTAACTCTAGCATTGTATTGCACAGGTGTGCGTGTGTGTGTGCGTGTGTGTGCGCGCGCCTCTGTTTGCTGATTTGCATTCGGTGCCATAAACTGTGTGTTGTATGTGTGTGTGTTTTCAGAGGGCGGATGTGTATATATATTTTTTTTCACAAACTATGCATCCTTGAATGTGACGACATTTTTGTGAAAAGCCATTTTTCAATATTTAAGTTTTTGTGTACAGCAGCAGGACATCTAAATTTTTATTTGCCTCTTCATCTTAGTGTGTAAATGCAGATTTGATATTTGCAAATGTACAGTACATGTATGTTTTGTGTGTATGTAAAGAAATGATGAATCTTAACTGTCCCCCCCACAAAAAAACACAGCTGTTGGCAGTTTTGCTGATCATACACACAGTAAACACCCATGTAAGGTTGGTCTGCATCTCCTCAGCCTTCAGCAGTGAACAATGTAAAAATCCGATGCACTTTGGTTTAAAATTGGTTAAACAAAACCAAAATGATAGTTATGACAGGCCATTAATGAAAGAAGCTGCGTAAATGAGCGAAGAAACGTTAACAAGTGATTCCATTCTGAACAGAGGTGTCACTCGTACACTGTGGCGGTCACGTCACACCTAGATGAGGGACGATCTGCTGGAAGAGACTCCACGAGGCACATTGAAGCTGCTCTTGTGGTCCCAACACGGCTAATGTTGGTTTTTCCTTTGTGTGACCCGCCTGCGTTGCGGTGAGACTGTATCAAACTAATGGGATCAGAGATTTTCTGTTCAGAAGGTTGTCTACAGTTGTTTGGACCGGGAGGGGGGAGGGGGCGTCCAAAGGTTTAGGCATAGCGCACCGTAACACTTTCGAATGAATCTGAGTTGTTCGGCTTATTTAGAATCAAAAGTATCGGAATGATTTGCACTAGGCAGCAGCCAGAAAGCTGATAACTGAATAATCAAATATGCATTTGCATTCCATTCTCAGATGTTAAGGACGGATTGAACCTCGCTTAATATTTTTCTTACAGTCCTTGGAAGTCCAGCACACGTGCTCGGATGTCGTAAATAACACGAAACTCTTGTCAGTCCGATTTCTTTTATGGCTTTTTCTTTATGTCAGCAGTGACATAACTTTCCCCCGTCTTATGATGTGCAGGGAAAAGAAAAGGAATTGTACGTAAAATACTTTGAATTTATTCCACAGCCATACTCTGTGAATGAAGCTAACAGCTGATGTTCTCTTGTGGCTTTTTGTGTATCTGTGACAATACGAGTGCAATGACAGAACTTTGTGACTTTGCAGTATTTTTTTCAAACATCTGCATGTGTGAATGACTGTTGTATACGAGCATAATGTGATGCATAGGTTTTGTTTCTTTTCCCCTTGCGGCGATGCACACTGACGTTTGTAAATAAAGATCGCTTCCACCCAGAGTTTTAAATGCTTTAATTTGAGACATCACTGAAGCCAGAGCAGTCCAGCATAATCAGGAGAGTTCGATGTCCCCTCCAAATCTTTTAAGTGCCAGATGCAGGTTCATCCGATTTCATCCTATCAGTTTATTTACAGAAAATACAACATATTTACAGTATCTAATCCAAAAAAAAAAAGTATTTCACGATCAAGTGATTATTTAAATTAGCCTACTAGGTGTTTTTCAGCGATGAGTCAAAGTCTGCAGCTGTATGGTACATATCCACAGTCCGCTTTTCTCATTCAAAGCGACTGTAAAGCTGGTTCTCTCAGCACAGGAGAGTGATTCCAAGAGATTTGAGATTCTTATCTATTTTTCCCCAAACACAGACACACAGAAGATACAGGAAAAGTGTTAATTGAATCCTCAGCGACAACAGAAGGGCAGGCGATAAAGCGATAGTGTTTTAACACCAGCCATGTTTGCAAAAAAAAAAAAAAGCTAAATTACAAGCTCAGCTTTCATTTGTTTCTCAATCTCACACTGCAGATTCTGCACATAAACTGCAAATATCCAACCAGCGCCCCCCCCACAGCCCCCCCAACCCCCCCCCTTTTTTTTTACATGCACCAACAGGCTCAGGCTCACCTTTCCACGTGTACACGACGCAGGAATCCGAGGCTGTTTTTGATTAGTCCATCTCTCCAGTCGCCTCCTACTACTGTAGTTATTTTTATTCTCATGTGGCAACTCTGGAGCTGCGAGCCTCTCTGCCGGGCGGCTCAGCGGCTGTGCATCCCAAATATCAGAAAGCTGAAAAACACAGTGACCCCCACCAGGGAGATGGTCGCAGGGGCAGTGAAGAACTGCCTGTAGTTGATGCGGAAGTACCAAACCACGGCCAGTATCACCACAAACACGGGCACCACCAGGCTGCCGGTGCTAATGGCCACGCCTGCGGCCCGGAATCCTCCGGAGATCCCGGCGCCGGCTCCCGCCGCCGCCCCGGACTGGGCCCCTTCCTCCGGATTGTCCTCGTGCAAAGCCTGGGAGATGTGGCAGTGAATCACGCTGTTGTGCGTGATGTTCAAGGATAAGAGGCTTCTCTTTGGATCTTGCAGCAGCTGACCTTGGTAGATGAGTTTTATTTGATGCTCCCGCCCTGAGAAGTATTTACTGCAAATGAAAAACACAGAGGAGTTGTTACATCATGAGAGATTTGTTTGAAGTCTATAGATGGATGTCTGGGGTTCTTTTACCGACCTTTTCAGCGCTGCTACTGTGTCCTGCGGTTTCACAACAGCTACCTCCTCTGTGTCATTTAAAAACTTGAGGCGGACAGAAATGGAAGTGGTGGGGGTGGAGATGCTGCCGGACAACACTGGGATATGATTTACAACCTTTTTATATTCCTCTTCCAGCTCCTCGTCCTCCTCCTCCTCCTCATCGTCTTCCTCATCATCAGAAGTATGTAGTCTTCCAGCCTGCGGTTGTTTGCTCTGTATGTCCAGCAGCAGATCTGTCCTGACCCCCTCGGCTCCCTCTCCCACTCCATCACTCTCCCCCCTCTCAGTTCCAGGCTCGCCATCATCCGGCTTGTTCTCCTGCGAGGGCGAGGGGGTCTGCTGCTCAGGCGTGTCGGCGCTGGGAGACCCAGCACTGTAGCCGTCGTGGCCCCCCAGTCCGATCAGAGACGCGTGAGCACCCACGGTGAGGATGGTGCCCAGTATGTGGTCTCCCCGGTCGGCCACGTGAGTTGAGAGCCAAGCAAAGACGAGGGCCAGGGCCAGGAGCAACATGCCGCCCGCTGCCGTCACCTCCTCCTCCATCCCATCCAGCATGGTCAGTGCACACACTGCCATCGTCTGTCCTCCCAACCTGGAGACGTGGAACATGGCAAAGTAATGCATAATTCAACTCGTGACTCATGTTTTATGTAGCCCAGAATTTAAAAAGTATTTGTGCGACATACGACAGCGCACAACATTAATAAAAAAGAAGCTTGAGGAAAAAAAAATAAACAAGTTCATCCAAGCGTATGCGTCTGTGTGCAACTGTCATTATGCTAACCTCCAGACAAACTGAATTGGATTTTCTGCATTATTTGTCGGTGCAACCGCGTAATAGCAATCTACAGCATTCAACGAACCAACATTTGTAAATCACGATATACTTGGAGACAGTATGACAATGCAGTACATTAACTGCTGATTAGTGCACTGCAGTTTGACTTATTCATGCATTCTCCATGAAATGCCGCATGTATCATTTGACTGGCATGCTCCACTCGCCTCTTTTTCTCCAAACCAAACTTTCAAAATCCAGCTAGTCTGTTGACTTTAAAGAAAAACTAATCCACAACGTTAAAGGATGGTTATCAGAATCAGATGTACTTTATCAATCCAAGAGGAAATTGTTAAGTTATGATCTGGTATGTCATGTTTGAGAAAATGACGATGATTTATTTGAAACTTGAACATGAAAAAGTTAAAAAAAAAAAAAGGTTGCTCTGTTGTCCGGATGCCACCCACCCCACCCACACAAACACACCCACACACACTCTGTACTATACAATTGAGGGCATTTAATGCCTGAGTGTGTTCCCTGCCTCTTACTGTGCTCCTAATCCCACATCTGACCTTTATAAGTCTTAACCCTCGAATAGATCCTTAAGCGTGTTTCACAAACAGGACTGGCCAAAATGTCCTCACTGTGATGCAAAAATACTTTTTTTTTCTGGTGCTCAGCGTGTAGCAAGTAGTGTTATACGCACGCACGCACGTACGTACGAACGAACACACACACACACACACACACACCTCTCCCGTCCTCGCTGCGTCGCGCAATCATCTGCGAGTTAAACCATCAACTGCTCGCGGTCGGGTTAATTGAGGCGCTTTAAATCAGAACAGAACCGCTTTGATCCGGTTTCCTCGCGTCCGTTCACATCCAATCAACGTCTGGGTGACTCCTGTCGCACATAACCACATAATCGCGGCCTAGCGAGCACGACAGTACCAGCGTAGTATTAGCAAGACTGAGACTTCGGGTGGAAGTAGTTTAGCAGCAGCCAGCGAGGCTGGTCAACAGCTGTTCGCAGAAGCTATTGGAGTTATCTGGCTTGTCCCGGTTTTATTATTATTATTATTATTTTTGCCAGGCTCGCCTTTTGTCACGCCTCTCAAAACACTCGCCGTTTAGTCTTTGCCAAGAAACGTTACCTGTTACGCAAGCTAGCCCGCCGTGCTGCTAACTTGCTGTATTGTAAACTGGCGCTCCTCTACACTCCCGGTAACGTTAGCTCGCATGCTAGCCCCGCCGCGTTAGCTGGGGAGGAAGAAAAAAAAAAACGACCTTCGGCTGTTTGCGACCGTTGAGTCGCCGACAGCTCGGAAGATCCACCCGGCAGGGAGCCACCTTGGTGGGCGTGCGCTCGCCCACCGCGCACGGGTGAGCCATACCTACCTACCTGCCTGCGTGGGGGGTTCAGAGCATGTTTTTGAGGACGCGCCGCTGGGCTCGTTAACAGCTGCCCCTCACAAGCCACATAATAAACACAACAGGGTCGACGAGGCGTGGTGACGTCATCGGCCCGGGCAGCACCGACGCTTGTTTTGGAAAATGGCTCGCGCGCCTGTTGCTCCTCCTCCTCCGCGAAGTAACGGAAACGGCCCGACGGGATCCGCTCGCGCCTCGTCTTACGCCTCGGGTGGCCATTCGAGGAACTGCAGGTTTTGACGCCTCTGCGGATTGGCCTCGTGTCGCCCGAGGTCGCCGCCCATCCGCGCTGCATCACGGGCGGTCCCAAACGCTTTAAGTCCCGATACCGTAGACCAGGGGCCCCCTAACTTTTTTCCTGTGAGGGCCACATAATTTGTCCCTTCTCTGATGGGGCGGCGGGGTCAGTTTGTAACAGAAAAAGTGTGACGATCGCAGGGGTGCCTAAACGTAAAAATGGATTGTTTTCCAGAAAGCCACACATAACCAAATCACTCTTTCTGGGTTCTTCACAGAAAAAAAACAAGTCAGGAAATAAATAATAAACACTAGTAATGAAATAAATGATAACCAAATAACCCTCTCTGGGTTCTTCACAGAAAAAAAAGTCAGGAACACTATTTATTTAAAAAAAACAATTTATCCCCTAAAAATGGGTGGTCCTATATTTTTGTCACGCACTGAATATGAAAAAAAATATCAAAATGCATCACTGGTATTGTTAAGGGGCCTGGACCAAATGTGGAGGCGGGCTATATCCGGCCCTGGGGCCGTAGCTCGGGGACCACTGCCACAGACTGTTTATACTCTGTATATCTTTTACTCAGTCTTATGTACCATGTTGATACTCTGATCATCGCTTAAATGGCCATGTGATTGAAAAAGGTGAAGGTCAGTCACAAAGGTCAGAACAGGATCATTACACTTGAATGCAAATCGAATGAAACATATTGGCCAAATGTACTGCAAAAGCCACCATTGTTAAATGATAGAAGAATGCTGATTATTACCCCATAAATAAATGCAATGAATGAAATGCCCAAAAAAATATCTTGAGACATTATTACTAAATGATGAAATTAACAAAAGCTGGATGCAAATAAAACAAATCAAAATACCAAAAACATACAACATTTGCATATTTATATTTTAAACCTTCATTTTTTTTTCTTTTTCTTCTTATTTTCTTGAGCTCCGATATCTCTTCAGAAATCGAAACAAAAGGGTTGTGGCATTCTGACGTAGTTTAAGTATCAATATACACCAGTCACATATAGTAATGTAGTTGTAACATTATCCCTCGGACTAAGGTAAAAATAGAACGAGACTGCAGAGTTAAACAATGGGTCAGCGCGGGGATCAGCTCATTCTGCACACACTATATATCAACCTTTCAACAACTAATGCGGAGCTCTAATTTAGAGAAACAAGATGTCTACAATTATCTAAAGTAAGGAACTTACTTTGATAAACACATTAAAAAAAACTCTGGGAGAAGCAGCACTGACTGATATTTTTCGTTGACGCACCCAGTGGCAAATCTAACCGAATCTGGTCTTCTTCACAGTCAGAGAGGCTGTTTCTCCAAACTGGATGGGAGAAAGATGCCAATATAAAGTTAACTGAAGAGGGATGATGTAAGACACAGTGGAGGGAACTGACCTGGAAAAATACTTCATGGTTTTGCATAACCCGCAAAATTTAACAGTTCCAAAACAACAAGCCTGAGCATGGTCAGTGCTGGAGACTGTGTGGTAAATGGTCTGCGGGTCATTTTCATGTCTTTTGGGCGAGTTATGACCGCAATCGGATCCATTATCAGCTCAGAGCTCAACTTTTCCATTGAATGGAAAGAAATGACTCAGGGCATTTACAGTATAGAATGGAACACCCGACCGTTTCACTGAGACAGGCCACCAAAAAAAAAAATATTGGAAAAAAAAACTATAAATAATATTGTAGCTTGAAGTGATGACGTGTTTGCTCTCAAGTAGTTTGCCTCGGAAAATGTGATTTATTTTCATGAGATTTCAAGAGCTAAGGGACCAAGACTTTAAATAAGAGGTATTGAGACACTGAAGAACCACATACTTTTACACTCTCCTGTAATCCATCCTAATTTTTATTCCTACTTTATTTTGTACCTCCTCAAAAATGCCTTATTCTATATGATGTCTAACTTCTTGATTGCTATTATCACTGCATCTGTATATTGGTATGTCCATTGTTATGTTTCTTATAAAAGAAAAAAATAAATGAAAACTTTTTTTAAGAAATCGGAATAGACTGTAAATGGTATAAAGTAAAGTACAAGTTCTTCGAAATTGTACAGGTGGCATCTTGACCTTCGTGTCGGACACTTTTTCAGTTTTCATGATTTCATTTGCATCAAACCTCATGAGAAGCAACTGCACAATCTAGAACCCTTTATGAGGAAAAGCACTTTCGAGTAAACACTCACTCGAGTAAACTAAAAATACTCAAATATTATCAGCAAAACGGAATAAACTAATTGAAAGTGATATTTGTAATGCAGGCAGCAGCATTTCAATGCTGAAGTTAGTTGATATTAAACTTTATCAAAATTGTTTTAATTTTATATTCGAAAATGCCTGAAAAATCTCCAAAATCTTATTAACTGTGAAGTGAACATAGTATTCATAGCATCATTCGCATAACTGAGGTAAAACAGAAATTCATTGTAAGCAGTGTAAAGTGGAAATGCAGTTAATACAACTACTTCTAAATTGTACACCAACAATAGTAATTGGTTAATTTTTCCCAACAGTGGTTTTAATACAACAGAGATGCTTTTGATGCATATTACCAAAAGTTGAGCAATAACAAAAAGGATATTCAGTGCAAAATATTAACCTCTTGCTTGAATTTCTATTTGTTTCAGTTGTTTTTATGGTCATTTAATGTGTAATGTGTTTTTCACTGTCTTGCTTACTTTATGTATTCCTCTGAATTTATCATTCATTTCCATGCTCCTAATCTTTTAATATCATCTTATTTCCATACATTTAAAGCACTTTGAATTGCCTTGTTTCCGAACAGTGTATATAAATAAACCTGCCGATTGGATTTTTTTTTTTTGTAAACAGTTCAATTCAAACAAGCTATGATTACAGATAATAATAACACCGGCCAGCCAATCCTGAATGTGTCATGGTTAAGCAGGTGTAACTATGTGTTTTTATTTGCATTTTCCCCTTGAAACAACAACAAAGGTCTCTCCTTGCGTCCATTACACTCGCTCCAAAATAAGAAGTGCTTTCATGAGTACTTCAAAATTGACATAAACAAGAGTGAAAAATACAGCAAAGAGGTCATTGTCATCTTTTTCAAAGGCATCATCATCATCATCATCATCATCATCATCAGTGGACAATATAAGATCAATTCACTTGAGTGTCCCGTCGTTGCACAGCAGCAAATAGTCCTTCACAGAGGCGGGAATATCCAGTTGAGCCACCGCCGAGTAGCACAGAGCTCCGAAACGCCGGCGTAAAGTGCAGCGGCAGAGATGCTGCAGGGAGCGCGGCTGACCAATCCGCCGACGCACCAGGTCGAGGAAACGGCGGCGCTCCTGAGACGGGGAGCACCCCAGCATCAGGCGATCGCACGGCGATCCAGAGGGGGAGGACATGTCGAGACCTCGCGGGGAGCTCACCTCGCATGACTCGCCAGGCAACCAGTCGCAGGGGGGGACGCAGGCGAAGGAGTTCAGCATCACCTCCAGCGTGGCGGGAGAGAGGACGCACTGCTTCATCATCTGGAGGGGTGGAGGGTGGGGTGGGAGGGATGGAGAAAGATACTTTAAAAACATTCAAACCATTCCTGCAGAAAATACAAGATATTTTAGTCTTCAGAGTCAGGAGAGTTTGACCTCAGGTTGCATCATATGTTGCATTTTAACCTGTTGAAGTCACCTCAAACAACTGGTGCCACACTTGAATCCAATAGTCAGTCACTAAAATATAAACCTTAGTCTGTGTATTTCAAGTCCTGACATGATATGGAACATTCTCTTAATAATAACCGATTCTTTTATCAGTATCTCAATCGATTTGTGTTTTTTTAGACATTCCCTGTCTGAATATGAGTCACTGTCCGATCTGCCTCCCATATCCCTGGTTTGAACCTTTCCTATTGCCATTATGTATTCCACAGGTATGTTGGCTTCAGATAAAACGTGATGGTTTGGCTTTAACTTAATGCTTCAGGTTGTAAATTTGATGCCAGACCAAAAGGTGCATGGCCAAATTCTTCTGATCAATCAGCTGAATGTAACCAACTGCTTCTTTGATATTATTTCTTCACCTGCACCAAGGAAGTCATATTTTCAGCTGCACCTGTTGTCCCTTTATCTGTCAGCAGGATTATTTTAAAAACTGCTTGGCTGATTTTTATTGCATTTGTGCAGCGGGGGTAAACGTGAAGCCCACAAACAAGTGCCCTCGTAGTTTCCCTGCAGCCTGGCAGGTTTCCGTATCAGCACATTCTCTCATTTTAACTGGCCTTTGGTGAGATGGGCTTAGCTCCATGGTTCAGCAGGGACCGTGCTATTGCTTCAGGTTGCTGGTTTGGGTAGTCCTCAACTACCTTAAAGAACAGGCAAAAAAAAGAAGAAGGGGTTATTTCACTGCCCGGCTGACAATCGTCTTTGCTATTTTTCTCCGAAAATCCATTCAGCCTTCATTATCTGCTACCTGCAACAGACAGTCCATTGGCGTGTATCCTGCACAGTTGGCAACATCTGCCTTGGCTCCAGACCGCAAGAGGAGGTCCACGATCCTGGGGCTGCAGTTTGCGCAGGCGTTGTGCAGCGGCGTGTGCAGCTTCTTGCCTGCGGTCCTGGGGTCGGCTCCTGCATCCAAGAGCTCTTGGATCACACGGAGGTAGCGGCCCGCCTCAGATGGCCTCTCCGCCCTGGAGCATGCGGCGTTTAAGGGGGTCTCTCCCTCCCGGTTCGTGGCCAGAACGTCCGCTCCGTGGGAGAGGAGGAGCTCCACATGCTCCTCCAGGCCTCGCAGGGCGGCCACATGCAGAGGGGTGAGCCGCGTCTCTCTGGCCCTCACGTTGACCTCGCCGCCACCTTCTAAAAGCAGCTTTGCACATCTGGAGTGAAAGCACATGTTCCAGATACGCAGTGTACTGAAAGTTACTCCAAGCGAGACATGACTGCCTTTAGAGCCAGCGCTACTGTTTCACCTGATTAGGCTGAGGCAGTGGATTCATTGGAGGACGCCATAAATCAGAGAAATGAAATAATCATCCACTCTGACAGGCCATATTTGAATTGTTTTGAGAAAATTAAATCTTAATATGATTATATATATATAAATATAGTCTTGTGGCAAAACTGGCCCACATAGAGGACAGAATATTGACACGCGTCTGTTCACCACTCACTGGAATGACTGTGCAGAGGTGCAGAGGTGGAGAGCAGCGCTTCCGTCTGCGGCCAACAGGTCGGGTTCCGCTCCATGAGCGAGCAGCAGCTGGACACACACAGCATAGCCGCCCGCGCAGGCATCGTGGAGGGCGGTGTTGCCCCCGGGGTCAGCGTCCACCTCGGCCCCGCGGAACAGCAGCTCCTCCACGCATCCCGCGTGTCCTCTGCTGGCAGCCAGACGCAAGGCTGAAGTTTGTTTTACTTTGGAGCTCATGGTCCACATGCCTGAACGAGAGACAAAGTGGTCGTCAATAAGAAGAGACTTAAAAACAAAAAAGAAGCATTTATGGAAGATGATCGATTAGGAGTCTTGAAACTCAAACCCATCTCTGGAGCCCACACCATCTCCTCATGCACTGTCTCCATCAGGGCGTTGACCATTGCGGGGTCCTTTAGCACTGCGTAAACTCCTTTCATGTCCCCACACATAAACGTATTGTGGATGGCTGCGTCTCTGCAGCGGAGCTGCGGTGGAGGGGCCCGGACCTCCTGGAGCCGCTGCTGCCTGGGCGGAGGCCTGGGGGCCCTGGCAAGAGGAGCCCTGCTCATGGCTCTCCTCTGGGCCAGCGCTCGGCGTGCATCCTGCCACTCCTGGAGCTCTTGCTCCAGTCTCAGAGAACGCAGTGAGGTAGAGGTGAATGGAAACGTGTCTTTTGACATCCCACCTTAAAGTGAAGCAAGGAGACATTAAACAAGTTGTACTAAGAATATATCTATGGCCGAATGTCATTTTGATGTTCCAGTTCAGCTGGAGGTTCAAACATCAACTTTCCTTTAGCTGGGTGGTCATAGTCAGAGTGTCACAGCTTTGGCTCACCCTCGTGGGAAGTCCCGTGCGTCAAAAGATTCCAAGCGGAGGTCAAGAAAAAACTTTCATGAGCAAAATCAGTTGTGTTTGCCTTTAATACAAAATGTTACCGGCAGACCGGAGAGTCAGACGCCGTCTCCCTGTGAACTCCCGTCACAGGATTGCTGCCCAAATACAAGTTAGGACTAGTTATTCATAGAACAGAATGCAAGCTGATACTTGAATTTTACAAAAATAGCCACTAGAGGACAGCGTTTGTCCTACTTTATCTGCCCATAAAGCCATGTGAGCCAAAGAACCAAGAAATGCCAAGACATGCCTCACCCGTTTTTTTTGTTTTCTGTTTTGTTTGTTTCGGGAAAAACTGAATAAGTTATGATGAACCTGTCAGGTCGCGCGTTATTGAATTGCGCTATAAATTTAATTTTTAAAAAAAACTCACATAAAACATAATTGTTCTTTGCACCAAAGCTTATGAAAGCTGAATGCTTTTTAAAGTATAAAAATCAGAAAACAACCCTCTAGGTTGCTTTGATATCATGATTGTATGACATCTCACAGAGTATGACATCATAAGTCTATCAAAGTATGGTCGCCATGGTGATTAGCTATCCAAACCCCCCCCCCCCATAAAGGTTACAGCATTAGCAACACCAAAGCCCAAATT
>CAAKHG010045566.1:0-26515 GCA_901007715.1 Dactylopterus volitans
CAAATTAAAAATAACTTGGAAGCATAGAGAAAGAATCTGTGCGCGCGTGCATGCATGCGTGTGTGTGTGTGTGGTAGATAGGTATAGAAACGGATAGGCACAGCACTTGCAAGAGGGTGATTCCACTTGCTTCCACCAATCAGGATCCAGCAAGCCAGATTCATAATATTAACAATTATAAACTACAATTGCAGGTTGCGTTCATGTCACTGGCTGCAGCATGTGCCGAGAATTCCAAACGGCAACACCGCGGATGGATTTAATATTGCGTTAAATATCTGTGCTTGCTGTTTGGATTGTCCAACTTTTTGCCACCTTAAAAAACAAAAAAAACAAAAAAAAAAACGCGAGGGAAATCGCAATTACGTTTTCCGCGCGTTAACCGAAGTGACATCAGAGAGTACTTCTTCTACAAATACTCCGGATTCAACACACACCGCTTCAGCTATTTCAACTCTTTGTGCGTCTATGTAAGTTTGTGTGTTCACCCCCCCCCACACACACACACACACACAAGCTTCCATCATGTGCACTCTACGAAATGCGCCACGTCTGTTTAACCAGGCTTTTCTGACATTTATTTGCCTGCTAATGTATGTTTGACTGGGGAGATTATTACAGCTTACTCACTCTGCAATTGCTCAGCTCCTCTGCAGACAGGATGATGGTGCCACACTTCTTCCCCGGGATCCCTCTGTGGAGGAAAGACGGAGAGCCGGGAAAATTTAATAGAAAGTGGAGGGGAAGCGAGCCTCTTTGTTCGACTTCGGGTGTTACTCGATCTGCCAGAGAATAACGACATTTTCCGATGGAGATTATACTCAAAAATTAGAAGTCCGTTTTGAAGTAGCACATCGTTGACATTTAACGACATTTAGGGAATGTCCTTCTTGGGTTTTAATGTAATTTCAAATTGTTGATGGTATTGCTAATTGGGAGGTGTGCTGAGCTGCGGCTGTTGCTCAGGATTTTAGATTTAACTGGTTATGAAATATGGCGGCCGGCGGGGGGCGAGGGGACGGCATGCAAAGGCCCAAAACACTGCGCAAATACATAAACAGTGCAGATTCAAACACACACGCGCACAAAAGTGCAAAACACATGCGCTAAATGCACGACGCATTGTTTTTTTGGTTTTGTTTTGGCAGCGTTTCTAAATTTTGCATCACGTTTGCTGCCGATGCATTCGTTTTAGTTTCCTGCCGCACGTTCTTTGCATTTGCGGCAGTCTTCTGCGTGCGTGTTGTATCTTTTGCACGTGTTTTTGAATCGGCTTCGGAATGAATTAGCAGCTCATTTCATCCTAATAGATTGGGCCTTTATCACAGCCACGGTAATCACATCATGGCTTCCAATTGCTTCCAAGTTGCAGTACATAACATTTATTACAGTTCTTGCGTGTTGCAGACTAGCAGGGCAGAAGTCCAGTATCATGAAAAATCCTCCAAGGCAAACCTTTCCTTGTAAACCCCCTATTTTAGTTTTGTTTGTATTTCTGGCTGATGGCAGCTGACTCCAGCGTTCGCGTTTCTTTTATTTCGTCTCAGTTCGTTCCTGATTTGTGTAAATCGGTGACACATGCAGAAAATCCTTCTTCATCGTTTGAACTCTTGCGCTGTTTTGCTGGCAAATCAGCCCACCGCCTCTCGGATCGCTCATTCGGCGTCATTAACTCCGGTTCACGAGCTTCCCATCTGTTTAAGAGTATTCGGCTCATTATATGATTACAAGAAGACACAGGTGGGACATTTCTCTCTGTAATTCCACATCTCTGGATGCTTTTCTTGCGAGCTCCAAATATCCCACGGAGGCAAAAGGCTGGGTGAGATCAAGCAACCAAAAGCAGACACTCAACACCTCAAATTGTCTATTTTTCACGCTGTTTTACCGCCGCTGCTCTTGTTTCATCAGTTTCATCTGGTGTTCGGTTTTTTTCACAGCGGAGAGCAAAGACCTAAGCTCCCCGTTGAAGGACGTGATTTCTAGCATCCGGAGTCTCTGCCGAGTGTTAATGGACATTGTGGTTTGGCGCTCATTTGCATTCGTGAGCGAACCGGATCAAATAGATCAGATCAAATTACTTTGTGTTCTCAGTGGATAAAGAGAAGGCAAGTTGCGAGAAACCGAAACAGAGCGGAGAGTGAAGACAGCCCAGTTCTTTGATATCAGCCACCACAATATCTCCATCTGTCTCCTGGGTTTTTCTTCACACACGCAGTATTGTCTAACCTGAAATGGCGTTGCATTATAAAGAACACGGGGGACATGCTGTATATGTCTTTATGTCTTGGCAATTTCTCTCTCTGTGCGTGTATGTGTGTGAATGTGTGTGCGTGCGCTGCTATAGGTGCCAGCGAAGTGTGAATAAATCTCAGTCCTTTTTATTTTGTTCAAGGTGACAGCTGAAATTAAATTCTAATGCCTGCGAAATGGGTTTCATTTTGTTTGTGAGAAGTTGCAAAGATGCAGAGAGAAAAAAAAAAAGCTAAGAAAAAACCCCCCAAAAAAAGTTAAATCTCTAGCTGGACGTATTTCATTTTTAAGATTTTGCTGACAATGCTGGGAGTTAGCCACACGTATGGAAAAACTCACAGATCTCTATAATTGCCTCCAAAGCTGTGAAATCATTTGCATTATTTAAATCACATTTGATTCAGTATTTTGGATAAACAAAGGCAAATTGGGTGGCTACATTCAGCTTTAATCAACAATCTGGACCTCTCTCTGGATTCATATCCATCCACCTTCATTACAGAAACTCTTTATATCTATAATGTATTTTTTTTTTGTGTGTGTGTGTGTGTGTGTGTGTGTGACTCAGACCTTTTTACTCTGTCTACAGCGCGCTCCAAATCCCGAGGCGAGGCTTTTAGCATTACCAGAATAGAGACTATATTACTGAGACTCTCCACTGGCTCAAGCTACAGAACTCAATAATGAAACTTTATTTTTGTCCATTTAAAGCACCGAGCGCTCGCGTCCGCCTCTCCGTTCAGTAGGTCCAGGTCTAGATGTTCTCTCAGCACTCCACGAACCTCGCTGCGCCCCGTTCGGTTGTTCATCTGACACTCGGAAGTCATATGCTCAGCCTGACAGCGAGACCTCTTGGCCTTTTTATTTTATTGCCCTCACTTTGGTTCTTCTGTTACTAAAAGGCGGACATAAATCGGAGCCGTTCCTTCTTTTATTGCTCCCAATTATGGCCCTCTTCCTCATTAAACAATAATAACAAAACATTATTCATTTTTCCCCAGAAAAAGGAAAAAAAAAGAAAAAAAAGTGGCACCCGGCATTAATCTGAGCTGTAGGGTATCAGACTTGCCAGGCTATTAACTGTCTCACCTGAGGATTGTGAAGTTTACCGCGGTTATTCCGCGCGTTGCTTAATTGACTCATTCATCAGCTGCGTGTCACAGTGAGAGGGATGCATCTGATTAGCTTTAAGTGTCCTACGCAGGGCAGCAGTGGGCGGCCTGCGCGCGCTCCCGGCTTCCTACGCTGCTAAAATATGGAGGTTGCATATTTCGGGACTGGAAAAGCGTGCACCTCCACGATGCGCCGTGCATCGTCTGAGGGCATGAGTCGTAAAGATGTGTTTGATTGTGCCGTCTTGCCATGTAACGAGCTTTGTTTGCTGAAAGTGCAGGGTGAGCAGCTTTTACTGTACACGCACGCAGAAAAAAAAAAAAAAAAAGGGGGCTGCGGAGAGCAGCAGCGGGGCCATAAGAGGTCCCAACCCACCTCTAAATATCGAGAGGATAAGATAAAATGACTAGCAAAACAATTAAAAAAACAGAGTGAACGCCCTTCTGCATTCAGTAAAAGTTGGGTACAAATGTTCTGCTTGTGTTATTATTATTATTTTTTTGTGTGAATACATACTCACTGGTTGCCGGGATAAATGAGAATTGAGAGGCTGTTCTCTAATTGGCTGCCTCAGATTTTCCGCTGGGAAGCAGAGAGCTGCACCGTGGACGCTCCCACTCTTATCAGCGCCGAGGTGGTGTTATTCTCATGTTTTGTTTGTCGCTGTCTTTCGGAATCGAATGTGACTGGAGACTTGTCAGCGCCGCCGTCTGACATTATCAACATGTCTAAGGATGTCTGACTGCTGTTTCCTGCACTCCAGTTACCGACGGCAACCTCCAAGTGCAGCTGCAGGAACCTAAGGAAAGTTGCAAAAGTGATGAGGGGCGAGCTCCTGCGGCTTTTATTATGATAGAGTGTGGATGTGCCGCGAGTAATGCCTTTTATTGCTTTCCCAGTTTGCTGTTTCAGGATGTTGGCCAGAAATGTTGCGGTGAACAATGGCGAAACAAGACCTCATCAGTACCATTATTCTTCTGCGCCTCATTTTAATGCTTCTCATCATCAGAAGTTTGCCCAGGAAGCCTGTGTTCTTGCTAGCTGGAGTTTGTTTTCTGTTTTTTGTTTCCCTCTTTTGTTACACAGCCGCAAGGTCAGATCAGACTATTAATCTGTTTTTTTTTTGTTTGTTTTTACATTCTCTCTGACTGATTTCATATCATAATCATGTGTGTTTGGGACTGATGATTGACACCTTGACAGCTCTTGCTGCTGATCCTCTCGGCAGAGGCGGATCCGCTCGTGTTCTTAAGGCCCCCCCGTTTACGCGAAGACGATCAGTTTCGTTTTCGGTCGCCGTTTTCGAATTGTTCCACGTGCCGACGGTCCCATTTTGGAAGTGAAATATGCGGACTTGTTGCATGCTTATTCAGAGCAATAGTGAAACAAATAATATAAGTAATATTACTATTTGCTGCCATTAATATTACTTAATATTCAGTGCGCATGACCATTTTTCATACGGGGGGACATTTAAAAACCTTCCCACTCTGGAGCCCGTCTGCGTGTCGCTCCATTTTCAGGCACCGCAACACGACCAGAAACGTTGTCGTGTAAGCGGGGCCTAAGACTGCACCCGTGGAAACAAACCGCCACTGCGCCCGCAAGCTCCTCGGGGCTTCGGCAGAAACAGTAAGCCGACTAAAAGTGAATAATTGTTAATTAGTCATAGGCCTTCGTCAGATGTGCACAGCGAGTCGTGGTGGTCCTGCAGCCCTGCTGCACCGCGAGCATCTGTCAGTGTTAGTTTCCCCAGGTGAGGTTTAAACACACCGATTTACCTTCATTTTTTTTTTTTTTTTTTTTAATGAATAATCTTTGCCGAGGGGTGACATAAGAGCGCGGCCGTTAATCGTCAGCCAAAAGCGAAATGGCTCGCCGGTGATTTATAGGAGGCTTTTTGCCCTTTGATTAGTTTTGATTTAGTGGAGGCGAACTTGACCTGAAATATTAGAAACGGGCATGGTTGGTTTTATAACGTTTTAACAGAGAGGTGTTGAGCTGCACGTGACAGTGACAGTGACAGCGCGGGAAGCTCCATCATTTTTATTTGATGAGCTAAGCAGAACTGTGGAGCACCCTTTGCTCACATTTCGCAGCAGTGAGCCCGCACAAACTACACCAGGCTGCACCCTTTACTGTCACACTGGGAAAAAAAACAAAAAACAAATTAAGTAGTTGAAACATAACTGCTTGAGTGCGTGTGATTAATCTTTTATGATTTTATATTTGTTATACTTATTGGCTACGTGGCCCTGCAGTGTAATGTAATACAGGGATCTTAACCAGAGCTTTTAAAGTCTTGACTCCTGCAGGCCAGAGTAGCTGGAGTGATTAAAAATGAAAAGGAAACGTAAAAGTGGAGGTTGTGCCAGTTTTTTTTTTCCCCCTTTTTTTTTTTTTTGGCAAGAAAATACTGGGGACTGAACAGGAGGGAGAGAAGGAGAGAAATGAAAAACGATGAAGACAGAATGCTGGAGAGAGCAGGGGAAAGCCACGAAGAAAGGGGCGAAGGAGAGAGGGGATGATGAAGATGAGGATTCAGAGAGGTGGACAGAGGCAGGGAGTGACAGATGATGAAGATGATAACTATCGTGACGATGAGGCAAGCGCTCCGGCTGGGCCACATGCTACGCAGCCTACTTGTACTTTGCTTGAGTGTTGTCAGCTGTGTCATACGTCCACTCAACTGCACCTTTGAGGCAATTACCATACTTTCTACCGAGTAGAACCTTAACTTCTAGCAGAATATGTTCATTTTGGCGTGAAGACATTTACTTAAGACTTGCACTGCTTTTGTTTTTTGTTTGAGCACTGGATTTCCTCCTTTTGTGCATTTTAAGAGCACTTGGATAGTGTGTTCACACAGGGCATGATTTAACAGTAAGTAGCTTGAAAGTATTTTTATGGATCTTTTGTTAAATCCATTCCCATATACGGTATAGGTTGCCAGCCCATGTAAAATTTCTAGATCTGACGCTGCCTTCTAGGATGCCTAAACTTAAATTGCATCTCTGTCTAATTACGGACCCTGTGATTCTTCAACGTAAAGGCAATGTTACAGTAAATCATGGTGTTTTAGTTGTTTTTTCTTCTTGTCTTTTGGGATGAGAACTCAATCTGAACTGAGGCACAGATGGTCGGATCGTCAATTGATCTTTGGGAGAGCGAGCTCGATGTCAGTCAGGCCCAGTTCGTCCTCCCTCATACAGTCGCGCGAGGAGGTATCACACCGGTCTGGGTGACCATGGACCTTTTTTAGGGGCTCCAAAGCACATTTCACCTCACCTCATGCCGGAGAATTCCAAGTGTAACAGGTGCATTGTCAGCAGCACTGCATCAAAACACACACCCAGACTTAACTTTTAGAATAAGCCAAAGATGACTGTCAAATTTCGGTCAAATTTGAACTTGCTGACTCTGGGATAGCCTCACTGTTATTGGTTTATTGGTTCATCTGCAAAAATACAACATCTAATACAACCGAAATGGTCATTCACGATTGCACATAAATGCCCATATTTTTTTTAAAGCCCACGAATCCAGTTTGTAAAAAGTTTCCCGTCCAAAAACTTCAGAGGCACAAACCAAGTTTGTTTTTTTTTCCAGCAGAATCTTTGACTATATTGGTTTAATGCCCTTTTTTAGCGCCGACGCAAGATGTTGCAAGATGTGTTGAGTCATTCAGTTCCGTTTTAATTTTGGTCTATTTTGGCGAACCGAACCTAGAAACCCTGCAGTCTATGAAACGTGGCGCAACCATCTGCAAGGACAACTGACGGCGACATTTGCATATCACGGCACTATTAAATCCTGCAAAGAATAACAAAGGTGCATGGACCAGCAGTTGAATTTCAAATTCTAAGGGATGAGGTCACACTGGTAACCGTGGCTTTTCCATCATCAAACTTAATGGTTTGTGGAAACCACCAGAAGATTTTAAGCCGAGACGTGATGGGCTGCTGCACACAACATGCTAAGGTCAAAAGACCGGAGAAAGTGCTTTCCAGCTGTGTGTTTAAGTGCTTTTTTACCCTTTGCACAAAGGTGTGTGTGTGTGTGTGTGTGTGTGTGTGTGTGTGTGTGTGTGTGTGCGTGCGTGCGTGCGTGCGTGCGTGCGTGCGTGCGTGCGTGCGTGTGTGTGTGCGTGTGTGTGTGTGCATTAAGAGTGAGGAGGAGACCTTTTTGATCCTCACAATAAAAGACTCCCATCAATTTTCAGGCAAGGAAACCATCCTGGTTGCATGCAGGAAGTGATGCAAGAAACTGTGAGCGTTCTCACCAAGGAAATGACACACGCACACACACTCACACACACACACACACACACACACACACACACACACACACACACACACACACACACACACACACACACACCTGGCACCCCATCAGTCACTGAGTCAAAACTGCGGCTGTCAAGAGAAAAATAACTCCAGCCCGTTATACTGTTCCCCTCTCATTGCTTGCTTCACCTCCTCAAGCCAAATTAATTGGAAATTTCTAAGGGCCACTAAGCACCTTTTTTTTTAAAAAAAAAAAAAAAAAGGAAGCAACCTAAGTGTTTGGGTTACGCTAATGAGTCTGCGCCGCGCTGACAAGCGGCATCTGCAGAGCAGAGCAGCCGCAGCCACAACAAACAACCAGAAGCACGGCCACGGGAGAAGCTTTCATCCATCATGATGTGTTGCTGGTCATTAAGTGGTTTTAATGCTTTGAACAAAGAGGTCGTTGCTCGTCTGGAAGATATTCATTTATTCTTCCGCTTGCATTGTGGATGTGGAAAATCCTCAGGCAAGTACTTTTTGTTCAGTTCAGGCTTCTTTTTTCTTTTTGTGCCCTTAAAAATCACAAGATTAGGACTGAGGTTAACTCCAAATTGAACCCTTTAATTATCCGCCTATTTGATGATTAAAGTTGTGTGTATTTTCTGTCCGCTGGCTGCTTGTGTCAGCTCGGCAACGCAGCCACTTGCACGGCGTTCCCCGAGATCTTTTGCGCTGCACCGCGGCAAGCAAACATATTTTCTTCACGCGATACACAGCGTTCCGCTGATAACTCAAACTCAAAGAAAACAAATCAGTACGTGTTAAACTTCAATCTGTCACCTGCCGCGTCTGATCCCTCTTGTGCGCCCGTACATGCCGAAAATCCCACCCAGCTTGTTACTTGGGAAAACTTTGAACGACGGAGATGAATATTATGACGCATGATCTCATTTGCACTTTGCCGTGGACGTGCGCCGGCAAAAAGCAATCTCAGACCGGATTTACAGTGATGGATAAGAGGACCCCCCCTGAGATCCTGGTCCCTAAAATTACTGACAACATGAAACGGTAATTGAATAGATGAACCTCCGTGGTAGCTTTTATTCTTGGGTGTTGCACCTGGACAAATAAGGTTTTCTTGAAATAATCTGGGGCTGGGAAGGAGGCGCTTATTTTTAACCCTCGACTTTATTAGAAACACTGAAGAGTCAAAGCAATCATGCATGCATAATACAACCAAGCCCATCCAACGACACAATGCTTCAAAGACCCACATGGTGCGCACAGGAGGGTTTTTGAACCTCCGATATTACACAAAAGAGGGTCTTAAATTGCCAGAGTAGGACACCCACACACACACACACTCACACGTGAGATGACACGGAATCAGGACCCACAAGCAAATTAGCGCGCGCACACACACACACACAAACAAGCCTTCGACGCTGACAGTGGCGGTGGTCTGTAACGGCAGAATTGCTAATGCAAACTTAAGGAACCTGTGGTGAGCAAACAGCAGCTGAATGAATTTTGCCGTGGGGGATATGGGAAGAAAAGAAAGAAATATGATTGATCGGGGGCGGGGGGACCGCTGAATAAATCTGTTTTATGTCAGGCTTACAACGCGCGTCACTGCATGTATCATTCAGACCCCGAATTGCATCCATTTATTTCACCTGATTGGATCCTGTGTCAGTGTGTCGCCAACAAACACACACATATGTTTGTAATATAGCGAAGGCGCGGCTTTGTTGGATTCGTCCTTTCATATTTTTGCTATCGAGCTGAGCGTTTTGGCACATCGTCCAAGTTAGTGCCTTTTTTAAAAAAAAAAAATGTTAGAAAATAAAGCTAGAGAAATTGTAGTTAGAGTAAAAAGCAGAATCGTATTATTTTTTTCATCCTACAGTTGAAAATCTCTAGGGACTGTGGCTCTGTTATTCCCATGTTATTCCCATATTCCCATGCTGCGCTCTGAACGCCTGTTCTTACAACATACACTCATCAGCCATAACATTAAAACCACTGCATGTTTGCCATAGAATACAATGCAACAGGTGTTGATATATCTGAATGATCGTGATTGGGACTGTAATTTGTGATGCTGTTGAACTGTACTGGGTTACACTGAGGTGTCTTTCTTATTTCAAAAGTTTATGGACACCTCTCATTATACCTGGCTGATCTGTTTATGGGCTCGAGCTGAAGGGGTTGGAACCGCTCGACTACTTCCAGCTACCTCCGAACTCTCAGCGCGCAGACGTCACGGAAGACGCAGGAACGTCTGAGGGAAGGAGGAAGTGAATGAGAGAAAGAGCGGTGAGATCTTACCAGCACTCACTCCAACAGTTGGCGAAATTTCTTTCCCTTAGCAACTGCAGTTTAACACATGACCCAATAACGAAATCCGCCAGAAGCATGAAAGATATCGCAGTAGAAGCAAAAGTCTTTCTCGCTTCATACTTTTTCACTTCCCAGTCTTGCGTCAGAATCTTCTTATTCCCTTTGGAATAATGTTACAGCAGCGTTGCCTCTCCCTCTGCCGGCACATCAACAGTTTTTAAACACCTCCCCGTGGCTACTGCTTATGTCTGCCGAAGCCATTGTTGTTCAGCAAAAACTCCCTCTCGCTAGTTTATGTGCTATTTTCACATCACCGCATGAATGAGCGCACTTGTAACCATTCCTAACCAAACAAGGGCTCAAGCACAAAAGCGTCGCAGTCCAGGAATAAAGAGCGTTGTACATGATAATCAGGCTCCTTGAAAGTGAGATTGTGCTGGAGGCCCTCCAGAAGAGCACTCCAGCAAGGAGATCTACAGTAAATAATAGCCCTCATTGATTCACACCGAGCAACGGCTTGACTGAGAGAGAAAATGTGAGCGTGTGTGTTTGTGTGTGTGTGGGTGTGTGTGTGTGTGTGTGTGCAAGAGAAACGCAGGAAAATGAGAGGTTTGAGCTGAGTGCGAAGGGCAAAAAGGTGTAAGAGAGAAGTCTTTGAGGAGCAGTGCGACGCGCTGCTTCTTTGGGGCCTCTAACTAAAAAGCTGCATGGCTTTATAAGAGTTGAATTTCAAATGGAAAAAGTAAACTTTTTTTTTTTTTAAAGGTGAAATGGGTATTTGCGTGCGTGCGTGCGTGCGTGCGTGCGTGCTTGCCTGCGTGCACACTTTGCGCTCAAGGACAGCGAAGGTTGCCTGGCCTGACATCACAAGGCCTGCAGCACTCCACCCAAAATGTGTCCCTTTCTTTTTAAGAAAAATGCCTTTGGAATAAGCGTCACTTCCACCGTTCAACTTCATGCCTGGTTAATACAAAAAAAAAAAAAAAAAAACGCTCTGTGACGCACTCAGCTTTGGTTTGCAGCTTAAATGTCATCTTCAGAACCCGTAAACCAGTTTGCTCCAGCGCCGTCACATGTGCCATGTTGTAGCGAATTGTCCAAGGACCACACTGACGTCTGGTCCGCTGACATTTCGTGGCGCACTAATCTTTATTTTGACAACCTGACATGTGCTTGCCCATAAGCGGAGCAACATACAGTGAGTTGCACCTCGCTACACATATTATTCTACATTCTGCCGCTCGCCAGTTTAATTAATGGCATTTGTAGATGGCGTCACCTTCATGGAAATCATCAGTTGTAATAATGATACGGAAGAGACAGGCACTTTGCAGCACGGGGGTGCTGTCATCACCTTCAGCTGGAGTCTGGTGTGGGTTTTCAGATGGTAATTATGTTGCTGTGGCAGTTGTTTTTTTTTTTTTTTTTTGCTCATTAAGAGAACGGCGGCTCGGTTAAAGGAGCAGTGGACTTGTTCCCGTGGACTTCAATCAACGACCCCGATCGGCATTGTTTGTCTAATCAAGAAAAGGTCTCATTTCCCCGCTGGTAATGAGAAGTTCAATGTCAAACAAGCCAAATTAGTCCAGCGTGAGATCAGAATTTGATCAGTGTTCATTGTATGTGTGTTCTTTCTTTTGTTTGTCATAAATAAATAAAAAACTTTAAGGATTTGACAAAAAAAAAAAAACGTCTTAAATATGACAAGCAAAATTTGGCATCAAAGTGACAGATGCCCTGAAGTGGCCGTAGTTTTAATGAACACAGGAAAGAAGGACGTCGCACTGGTCTGTGAAAGCTTTCCATTACGCTAACATGTCTCCTGGCCTCCCCTCACTCGCTCAGCTCCTCCCAGTGGGGATTTGAAATGGAGACGCAAGGAGGTGGTGGAAGCACGGAGAACCCGGAACCGCCAAATGCAAATCCTTGGCTTGAGGAGAAATAATTTGGCCCACTTTAGCCTAATTTGGCCATCCCTACAAAATATTAAGTTATTTAAAAGTATTATGATGGTACAACAAGTTATAAGAAAATTATTGCTTAACTTGGTAAATCTACGGCATGGTGCTGTGGGCATTATTTCTGCAACTCTGTTTGGCCTGCGGCAAAACACTGAGTGCGCTGAATGTCCGAATGCAGACGCTCAGAACATGAGATAAGAGCGCCTGCCGAGAAGGGAAAACGCGGGGCCCTTTCTATTAGAAGTCAACGCCGAGCACCTGCACCTGCGCCGGCCGCCTGCAAGCAGTGTGCACGAGCAATAAAGAACACCCCCCGCGGGAGGGGTGACAAGGATTAGCCACTCGCAGACAGTATATAAGACCTGGATTTTGTGGGGCGCGAGCTTTCACCCCCGGGGGACGCTCCACACTTTGCATTGGCGCTGCATTCGCACTGCCCAACAAAGTGTGTCCGTGCTGATGTTCTGTCTCCAGCAGCAGCGTTCTTTTCGGGCTTGTAAAATTTCCGATACTCTGACCATGCTAAATCATTATGAGCCTAGAACAAGTCAGATTGCTATATCATCTTGTAGTTCATCGAGGAGGACCCCGAAGTCCCGCGGCGACAGGCTCGTGGCATCAGTTACTTCTGTGCAGCATTCATGCATCACATCATTTAAAAGGATGCACAGATATGCGGGATACACCTGGATTTCCTTGTTCCTACGTCCTCAGGAGGGCCTCCTCTCTCCTTCTCTCCTTCAGATGCATGAAAGGGATTGGAGAATCCCTCATATTGGCGGTGCGGGAGTGATTTCCAGGAGGCAAGAGAGTGAGGAGGCATAAGTTAGCGAAATGAAAAGCATGGTGAGGAGCAAGAAAGTCCAAATGAGCTGGGGCGGGCGCGGATATGGATGGTCACGCAGACAGGACTCTGGTGTCAGAGACAGCCGGTTGAGCTCAGTCGTCAAGAGTGGAAAGCGAAACACGGATTTTTGTTTTTTTTTCCCCCCATTTCCAGCTGCAAGCGGAAGGCGTCGTTCATTCCTCGCTGCCAGTGGCGAGTGTTTTAAAAGCCATATGTGTTTTCTTCTGACCCAAACTGTAATCTTTTCCCCCGGATCTAAATGGTAATTAACTTTTGCAATCATGTGTAAGAGGGATGGTGATTGGTGATGCCGGGCTCGATGGAGGCGCGAGGGGCCGAGCGGGGTGCCGTATCTGAGGCTCGTAACTGGCCGCAACTTCCGCGGCCGCTCGGTTTCCAGGTTCGTTGGCAAGACTCCGCTTTTAGTTCTCGCCGTCGACCCACGCGATCGTCTGGAAACGGGTGCTAACCGGCTTTCTAATGCGCGTCGAGCTGCTCTTTTGCACTGTGCTGAATTAGATGTTCTGCCTCAGTGTTGTGAAATAGTGATTCACGCTATATACTGTGTATGGCTCGTGCATCTGTGTGGCTGCATTCGGGACTTCAGACGCTCTCGTCTATTTGTAGGCTCTTTTATTGTGTCATTTAGTCGCATAGCCCTTATAAGTTACATTGTTAATGCGGGCATTTGTGCACTCTGCCTGTTTGCCAGCTGATTGCCCTCCAGCTGTAATGATGGCGAGGTTGGTCTCATCGCCGGGGTCCCACCCACAGATCACTTAATGCTTTCCGGAGCTTTTGTCTGAAATAGTGATCAAGAAGGCAGGGCATTAAGCCCCGGTCTCCTCTACAAGACCTTCTGGGTGGAAACTCCACGCTGTGACTGAGCTGAGTAGGAGGCAGCGACACAAAAGCGCCACGCGGGTGTCCTTTGAGAAGCCCATCAGGGATGGCGATTAACAGCAGCCAATTGCTCATCAGTACAGTGCCGTTTGTCTGAGAGGAGTAAAATGGATGGGTGCTGAGAGGAAGAGTCTAGGAGGCATGTTCGAATAATGAATAGTGGCTGCTCTCGCAACAGCACAACACTCGTGCTTACTTATGCTGGACTACGTATGAGGAGAACAACAGAGCGAGCGCAGATGGAGTTTATGGTTATGTCTGCTGGAGAGTGTCTCAGGGAGATGTCCACTGGCAGAAGTGTGTGTAAAACCTTTGTGGCAAACATTTTAAACATCTAAAAAAAGAGAAAAAGGGTGATATAGACAAACAAACCAGTAAGAGACAATGCTGCGGGGTGAGAAACGATGAGAGGTGAGGTTGAATGCGAGCAAACTTTGGCATTTTTGGGCAACGCCGACGCGAAATGTTATCAGGCCATTTCAATTGTCAGTTTTTACACTCGTCGGTTTGCGGGTTTAGCGACGGGTTCCACCGCGAGGTTACGGGACGGTTGACTCGGCGCAGCTCTGATAATCCAATAATTTCAGGATCACGCGCGGGTCTGAGCACTGTCAGGTCAGATCTGTGAAATCCATTGAGACGCAGCGCATCTGTGGGCTTGTTGGATTGTACGTGGGGGTTAGATGAGTAAGTCAGACCTGAAGAACTGTACTGTTAACGCGTGGTGGAGAAAGATACGAGTAAAATATGTGCAAATATATTGTTAATGGGTTGCATTTACTGTGCTATGTAACAATGCCTCAATGACACATACAATATGTATTGGCCTGTGTTCATATATATTCCTACACTGGCGGCAGAGGCTGCCTACGGGAGCGACTGTGTGTTCGGCGTTGTGCTCAAGGACAGTTCGAAATAGTTTCTTGAATCACCACAATTTTTCTGTAATTCAATGGTTCATCCATAAAAGAAACCAGGAATCTTTCTTCAATATTTCACGACCGTGCTCTCAATCGGGTGTAGCAAAAATAATGAAAAAAGAAGAAGTTCCGAACTTAAAAAAAAGGAAAAGGAAAGCATTTAGGGGTAAAGGTGATCTTGAGGTGAAGTGCGGCTAATGCATATGAAATTAGGGCCAAAGGAAATATGTAATTCCAGAAAATTCCCAGAAATGCGGTCTCACACATGAGGGCTGGTCGGTTTCGATCACTGAGAAAAGCTCTTCCCGCCCAGAACCCGGAGGGATTCTATTCAAACCGGATGAATCTGCGCCTCGCAGTTCCGGCGCCAGCGCAGGTAATAATGTGGACGGCGTGGGGGAGCAGAGAGTTACGGCCGCGGAGGCTGCACATGTCCGCTCGCTACGCGGACTCACGAATCGTGTTCACGTTTGGGTTTTACTCAAGTTTTGTTGCCATCTTTTATTTTGCCCTCTTTAAACAAACTTTAGTTGCCATGTGCAAGAAAATGGGGAGAATTTAACGTCGGCTTTCGCTCTTTTCTGGCTGCTCAGGTTCTCTATAAAAGCTGACATCTTATGGCCTCATTTCTTTTATCATACTGTAAATACTTGGCTGATGTAGCCTCAACGCAAGCGCACGCGACCCATGAGAACGGGAAGCGCTTTATGCCCTTTCATGGCTATTTTTGATATATTCCTGAACATCTAACCTTCTTGTGGAAGAAGACAAAAGCATGAATGTGCTCAATTAATCTGTAATGGTGCTCAGATTAATGGGGTTATAAATAATAAATGTGGGGATTTTATTTGTAATTCATTCATGTATATCCTATAAAGTGCTCAAGCACTATTTCTTCACGCTGCACAACACTGCATATGGCTTAGTATCAACGGGTGAATTTTAGAAATTACAATGTCCTACATTGTAATTTCATATTACATATACATATTATCAATCTTGACCCCTCTGGTACTCAAGTATGAGACGTTATTTTTTTCCCTTTTTTTTTTTTCCTAATGGAAAGTAATTAAAGATTTTCTTTTAATGCTGTTAATGGATTTTTATTCATTTTGAAAGGAGACATAAATGAGAAGCGAAGAAAGGGGTCTGACACGCGTTCCAGCTGAGATGATCTCATTAAACAAAATAAATGATCACGGGAGAGCATAGACGAGTCTGTGTAGCTTAGCTTGACCACTTTATCCATTACTATACTATAAAGTGTATAAAGTGTATAAAGTAAAACCTACAGGCGAAACAAACTAAAAACTATTGACAAATAAACTGTAATCCATCCGCGTGTGTTGTGTAGATAAGCGCAATTCTACATCGTACTTGACCTCGCGACCTCGGGAATGGCTTTGCTGGCAGGGAAGCGAAGCGCGCTGGCATCCGTCTCTCCCAGGCGCCGGTGAGTTGAAGTTTGCCCAGCGCTCTTATCGAAGTAGCCCGAGGGACTCGAGAACATCATCGTCAACGCTTTTTCCACCTCCGGACGACAACTCTCATCAACCTCCACGTTTAAATGCTCAACTTTAAAGCCTGGTCCTGAAAACAACTTACACAACTAACGTAACCGCATGAATGCATGCATTTTTTTTGCACAACTCGCACATTTAGATCGTGTCAAGGCTGTGCAGTCGTGTTTATTCAGGGGCGGGGTCTGCGTTTACGGGCTTCGTTTCGGAGTTGTAGATAAGAGAGCTGAGCACAGACGCGGGTCTAACCTTCTCGGTTTCAGAGTTGGCCGTTCTGCAAGTAAACCCACTGATGGGGTTGGCCGCCGCAGCTGCACCTCCAAATGACTACTGATTGCGAGATGGCAGCAGCAACCATGGTCTCATTCCATACCGTGCGGGTTCATTTGGGACTCGTCTGTTACATTATTCAACATAGAGGATCCAACACAAAAACAAGCACAAAAAAAAAGTTTACGGCAAAGGTTAAGCTCTGGCTACAAGAAAAAAACAAAGCGATACCCATTGACTCTACATGTCTCGGTGAAGGTTATATTTGACTGTATAGTCTGTTATGGTTGAAATGTCGTGCTGGTTTTGTGGTATTTTGGTGTACTGTGTAATGCATTTTTAGCACGTTTGCCATTTTAAAGATTTGTGGTGATTGCTGCATATTTATTTTATTGTGCTGTGGGGTGTGGTTCTGGCATGTCCGTTTCAATTTCATGCTGATTATGTTGTGCGTGTAAAAGCTCACCTAGGGATGAAGGTTGTAAATTAGCGATAGCTATCAGCTCTCTGTGCATCAGTTGCATTCTTTGTATTCAGAATACTTTATTGATCCCCGAGGGAAATTATTTAATTGGAGCCATGCTAAACTGGATCGTCACTATCGAAATGAAATTCTGTTCTATTCACTTACCCTTATCTATGGAAGAATGGCTCAGGTTGGCGGACTTCTCTAATAATATTAATAAAAGTGTGTTAGCTTAACGTCCTGAATGGCCCGGCAACACACATGAGGATTAACAGTAATAACCTGGTAGCAAGGGTGGGGGGGAAAAAAAATACTCAAACATAAAAACCTTAGACAATTTAAGCACATAAATACACATAATAGCCATTATCAGCACTTTCCATCGATTTCCTAAATCACCTATTCGGGATCGCGGATAATCCAAGTCTCTTCAATATGGTTAATCTTGCCTGTTGAAAGCCGATATGAGGGATTAGGCAGCTTCAGGCGTGATTTGTATGGAATTTGCATTGTCAGGTTTTATGTTTAGGGGCCAACCGTGTCAGTCGGACAAAGGAGCATCATCGATGGTAATAGAAGATACTGCGGATTGCACAGCTTCAGTTATCACTCTGCCACTGTATCATTTCAGGAAAGAAACCGTTCACATTTTGAGTCGTTTAGGGAGAAGGTGTGTTGTTTTTTTTTCTATGCCAGCAACTCTATAACCTTTCAAACAAAACACAAACTCAAGCACCATCACTGTAACATCCTGGCAAAGTATAACTTTTTTTTTAGTTTCGATTTCTTTAAACAGGTATGCGTGGTGTACAGAGTTCTACATGCACTATGTCCACCACCTCTGGAGGAAAAAGGAAGACCCAGTAGGGGCATCGGGCAAGGGGCCGCAGCCAGTGGGGCTTGTGAGGTGCAGTTCAGACGCACAACATTTGCTCCAAATGTGCTGTCAGTTCAGGGCGGCATGAACTGGAACAAGCCACCAGCTAACATAAGAGTGTCTATCTCTTAGGTCTTTCGAAATGGAATTCTAAAATTGGATTCTGGACAAACAAACGCGTGAGCATTGTTAATTATGCTAGGTTTTGTGTTTGGTTGACATGTATGTACATGTGAACTTGTCTTTTTGTACATATTTTCATACTGGCCCCTTGTATTTTTGTGATTTTAATGTATGTTGATCTGATGGTGGTTTTTAATGTTCATTGTTTTATTGTGGGGACTACAAATCGAATTTAGCATCCTTGCTAATTCCGGCGTATTTACACTACATCTTGTGTGTGCTTTTCATTAATACGCACTGTCCCGTCAAAATAAACCAATAAATACGAAATAGCATACAAACAGCGTACAAGCGATGTACTGTGAAGCAAGGCCCCCTCCTCCGAAACACTATCGCTGACCTCACCAACTCTGCCAAAAAGGGAAAAAAAGTGCTGCACCCTTCCTTTGCCAGCAGCAGAGACACCGAGCCCCCACCTGAGACCGCCACCTCCTCAATTACCCCGCTTGCTGCCTCTGCGGTGCCTCAGCCATTCAAGACCTCATTTGACTTTATTACAACAGCCGCCGGAGAGACGGCGCCATTAATCAAACGCAAGAGGGGAAGAGTGAGAAGCCGCCCAGGAAAGCCAAAAAAAATGAGCTTGAAATGGCTGCTATTGTTTCGTCTGTTCATGCCGCTGCATGTAAGCGAGCGCGATCCCGGGCTCCCATCATGTCTCCAAAGACGCACAAACCTCATCAAAAGGTAATGCCGCTGTGTCTTTCAAGCCAAACTCATGCCTGAGAATAAAGGCAGCCAGAGACAGATACGCAGTAATTAGGGGCAGTGCTTACAGTAAGTGACTGACATGCCTTTTATCGTTCGGTTTGTAGTGAATATTGCATTCATAAAAAAAGTCTTTTCATCTGCCGCAACAGAAGCAAACACCTGTAAGTCGAAAGCAGGCCAGCGGCAGACGCGCGTTTAAAAACAAAACGACAAAAAAAAGGGGGTCAATATTCAAGAAAGAGCAAAAATTAAACGGGCCGCAATAATTTCCATTACATGTGTTTTCTCGGACTCGTTTTCTTTCTCGCCGGCTTTGTTCGCGCCCGCGGAACACAGGCGGCGCAGGCAAATGACACTTCAGGCAATTAGCGTGGTCACAATGGCAGCTAATCTGATACGTTGTTTGCCATCAATGCTGCTGAGTCCTCTAATTCACTTTGGAGGTAAATCAATGCCGTTTGCCCAAATAGCCGCCTCCAACTGTTTAAAGAGGCCATCTGCCGGCTCGTTCCTGACCAGATGACTGAGAGGTTTCGGTTCAGAATGCACTAATAAAACAGCACATCCGCAGCGGCATTCCCGCATTCTCAGAGCGGAGGACTTCCTCCGCCGCAAAGACTGATGGCTCCAAGTTGAATCCACAATGACAAAATTGTTTTCCTGGCAGATGGGAGAAAGAGGATAGCGGTGATGAATTTATGCCTGCAGGAAGAGGACTTTTGCTCGGATGTGAGACACAACAGTATCACTACTGCTTGACCTATAAAATGTTTGGTGCTGATATTTCGTAAGTCAAAATATCGGCACCAGTAAAGACTCAGACTCTTCATTCAATCACTCAAACTAGACATTGACGATGTCATCTTATTGGTCAATAAATCAATTAGATGCCATGAATCCAGATGATTATGCAGTTGATAATTTCAGTTACCTGTCAAGCAAAACCCCCAAACATTCCTGGTGTTCCAGCATCTCCAGGAATTTCTGCCATTTGCCAGGTGAATCGATTTTTAATTTTTTTTTCAATTGTTGATCAAATAATCCTGACATTTCATGACGATGTTTGTGGGCTACAGAAACCAGGGTGGGCCCAATTCCGCGCAGTTTTCTCACATGAGTATCAATTAATAATTTACACTTGTGCTGTCCAAGTGTTGAAGCCCACACGGAGGACGGTTGTTGGCAGCAGCGCTGTTGTTAATCCCTGTCGCAGTTTAATTGTCAAGCTTAAGAGCGCCGCGCTGACATTTCAAGAAGTGGCCAAATAAGGAAATGAAATCAATGTTGTCCTACCATGTTTAATCCGCAGTGTAAAAACCTCATTACTTGCTCTGATGAGACATTATCGTCCTTTTAAAAACTACAGAGGCACGCGTGGTCTAGTAATGAAGCAAATGATTCTGCAAGGAGGGTTCCAGTGCGGAACAATTTCCAATCTAGCCACATGTTGTTGTGAATAATTTATGGTTTTATTTACTCCCATGTTATGCATTCTTAAATTGGATTTAGAAATATGATCTAGCTGACCTTCATTGAACCTATATGTGACGTGGTTAATTACATGTCGTCATTAAGCTAAGGGTTGAATCTATTGAAGGGGGAAAACATACTGGGCTCGCTCACCTTGACTGACTGGAGTCAGACTCAATGGCGCATTTTTGCAAGAAAACAAATTAAACTCAGCAACCACACTGAAAAACCCGTACAATCCCACTTATAGTTCCAGATCAAATCAAAGAGAAAATGTGTTTGTTTTTTGTTTTTGTTTTGTTTTTTTTAAATCAATATCTTGACTGGTATTTTACATAGTACGATAAAAAGCAACAGAGTGTAAACAAAGGGCCAAAAAAAGGTGGCATATTTAAACAAAATGATAAATTACTCTGCTGCGCCATGTCTTTACACAAGCACTCAAGGTGGATGGCACATGATATATTGTGTTGCTGATTTAGGTGCAGAGGCAAACTGAGCAAGGTGGGAAATAAAATTGTTTTCTTCTCTCCCACACACCAAGCTTCTTATCAAGCTCTATTTTTCCTCCAATTTGAATAATTTTCATTATCTTTTTTTTTTCTTTTTTCAATTATTCTCTTGGAACGCTCAACTTGCTCAAAGGTCTCTTTGCTATTGTCATCGCCACAAAGCCGCTAAATTTGACGGCGTGATATTACGCACTGTCTCTGTTTCAAAGGGTGAAAGAAACATTATGAGACCTGTCAGTCACGCATGCCTCAAAGTTAGGTCCTGGAATAGGAGATGGATCGGTCCCTCAGCATTGTCATCTCCGCCACTGCCGCTGTTGCTAATGCTTATAATGTGATAGGCTGTTTATTGAATTCAGTCTTATTGCAATTCACATGTCAAGACCAGAAGTTTGAAGAAGGATACTGTCCTCCCAAGAAAGAATAAAGGATAGGCTATAAATGCAAGTACAGTTGCAAATAAGAAATATGTTGATGGTTAAGCTCTGGGCTCTGTGTCTAGGGTCAATGAGGATCAGTAGCTTTGCTCAGATGTAAAATTGTGCTGAAGGTATTGAAATTAAAGTGGAAATCACAAGAGTAAATTGGGATGGGCTGATGTCCATATCATGATAAAATACTTCATAAATAGTTGTGTAAAGGAGCAAGACAGAAAAAGCATGAAAAAGTTAAAAACCCTGCCTTCTTGTTGTGTTGTGATTTATATAAATAAGATTGACTTGACTTGACTTATCTCCCACATCGGCCCGCCCGGGTAAGTGCCACGTGATGCGGGTGTGATAGTCTGATTGGCAGCTTCAGAGAGTTCCAGCAAATGTTGGTCACCAGTCAATTCCAGGACCAAAAAGCAGATTGTGGTTCAGAGCGGGACTGCAACTAATTATTGCCATTATTATCACTGTCAATTAATTATGCTTTCGATTAATCGGTGACTTGTTTGGTCTACAGAATTTTAGAAAATCGCAAAAAACTTTAATCAGTGTTTCCCAGCACCAAAGATAATGTCTTGTAGTGTCCATATCCCAAAAAAAATGTTTATATTCATGGGAGAAAATAAGATAGAGTCAAACAATTTACTATTTTTAAATGACTCAGACTCATTAGTTAATTATCAAAATACAAATGGTTAATGATAAATTAAACATTTTCATGGTAAGTTCATTATTTCAGCTCTTGTACAGAGCATAAACTATAAAAGCTGCCCCACCTACCGTTGTTTGTTCTGTTTATAAGAGAAGGCCCTTTTATTGCCAGAGGACCTGTGGGGCTCTGCAGGTTGATGTGTGACAAGGATGTCAGACAAGCTAGTGCAAGACCATGAGGCACTAAAAACAAGAAACAGAATTTAAAAATCAATATGTCGATCAAAAGTAGTGGCCCGAGAATTGACCCCTGGGGAACCTCACAACTTATTTTAAAGTGTCTGGAAAAATATTTTCAAAACTCACTATGAGTTAAAATTGCTCCAGGCAATCCACATTATTAAAAAGATTTTTGATATTTCAGTTCAGTTTTATACAGTCAGATTGATTGTACAGGTATGGTGTTGTCTCTGCTGGACAAATATGCCTGACGCGCCTCCTACAGCGCCTTCAAGGCGCGTTAGTCAAGTCACATCAGTTTATTGGCATCCAGATTCACTTCTATCCTGATATCATCAACCAGATGGAAAAATCTTTAACCAAGAGTTAATAAAAATGATTGAAATACATGCTAAATTTTTCTTAAAATTTGAAGAGTGGAGGTCACATTAGTCTGCAGTTTCTAAGTACTGCTGGATGAACGAGGTTTGAATATAAATGTTTTAGAGATTTAAGTATTTAAGTATATTAATAGCACAATTGTAAGTATAAAAATATTTCTAAAAGGGAGGAAGACCAAAACCAGAAAACTTTTTCATAAGCTTTGGTATCAAAACAGGCACATGGAATTACTCACTTAATTGAGTTGGAGTAAATCAACTAGCTGCCAGCTATTGTTAGAGTTAAAAAGTAAAATTGTACATCTCTAAAATGGTCAGAAATGTAACTTTTCCATTATAAAATGAAAAAAGAAATACAGAAACAAGGTGCCTTTCAAAACCTGCTGCTGACACTTTTCCACATAGCAACACTGGTTACTAAAAGATCCTGTTGCTTACAAAGGCAGAATGGCAAATTAACACAAACGTGCATGCCGCATGTTAATTTTTTCCTCGGAAAATAGACCACACACACACATAATGCCACTGAAAACACTTGCCGCATCTAAAGAAATCCCTATGACTCATCCCTTTGCAACGGCCTCATCAGGGAGGCCACTTCCAGGGTGAGCTCGGGGGAAAGGCGACGCAAGCTAATTGGCGTGTGCAGATATAGCCGGATTTACAGCATTAGGTTCCAAGATGTTGTTCGAGGTCAAAAGATACAACTTCCTCTTTAGCACTGTTCAACAAAAGACATTGTATAGTCAGAGAACGATAACAACGGGAGGAAATGCTCATGCTGAGCCCATGTAGCACAAAATGTTAACTTAGTTATGTTCAAGTTCCATGTCGGTAACACGTCATTAACGATTCCTACGCCATAATACGTTTAAAAAGTCATTCAGTTTGATACCAGTTCTGTTATCAGCATGCAAAATCACTGGCTTTAATAGAATCACCATTTTGATCATGAGTTTAATCAAAAAAAAAATGGAGGCACAGATTTGGGCACCTTTGGATTGCTACTGATCACGGTGGCTTACACGTCACATGTGCCTAAAGGCAAATCATCACCACAGGCCACATTAACCCTGCCCGACTGCTGTAACCACGGTAACAGAACCCAATCAGCATGTTCAAAGCTGGAAGAAAACTCTTGCAAATAACTTTCACACTTGAAGCCGGGTCATATAACTTGAAGTGGCATGGGAATGGAAGGGCAACGCGGGTGGGTGTGCGGTGATGTGGGATCACAAAAATGTGCTTGCTTTGATTAAGTGTTGGCTTGATGAGAGGATTAATGTAAATATTCCAAATTTTCTGCGAATATACAATATATTAAAGGACTCACAGCTTAACAGGGTCATTTCCACCAATCATGGACTACACCCACCTTACTGTCAACCGTCCAACAGCAGTTGTCACTGCAAGTATGACGGCGATCTGTAGAAACACTGGCCACTCTATCATTAAACTATGAATTATATTGATGAACATAAATTGGCAAGGAAAAAAAATTGTCAAATTTTCGCATGCTCTTAGAATCCTTTTTCATAGACAGTTGTTTTTTTTTTTTTGAGCTAGTAACCCCGAGGCAAAGTTATTATTAATGAAAACTAACAAAGTAACAAAACGTAGACGTGAAATAGCATTTTTTTTTAAACTGAGATGATAATAAAGGGAATGTTGAGATCACTAGCTGAAACTTTGTTGTGTGTACAAAAACTAACTAAAATAAGCTCAAGAGAAAAATCGTGCCAATTAAACTCCTATATGAGCCAATGGCTATAATCCTTGTACTATATTGCCTTGTAACTTAAATTAATTGGTTCAAAAAGATTTGTTTATGCATTTTTAATCTTCCACACGAGCTGCAGCTCACCTCAGAGACAGAACTGCACTATACTTTTTAATGGTGTTTTTTTTTTTAATCTCACAAATATTTAAAAAAAAAAAACAACAACAACAACAACACTGAAACTAAGAGTAACTTAAATCTAATTATTTATGTTCCAAATACAAATAAAACTAAACCTGCAAACCAGCCTAACAAACTAATTAAAACTAAGGTGAAATTGGGGAGAAAAAAAAGTAGAAAATAAATAAAAATAGGAAAAAAAGTAATTAAAAGTGCAAAACTATAGCCTTGATTTCGGGCTGTTCTCGCACCTTTCCTTCCCCTTATGCAAGCTGCTAAAAGTGCTGCTGGTGCAGCCAAACCCAACCGCGGTGCAGTGGGAAAGCGTCTCTCCTCGCGCCACGAGGCTTCGGACTCGCACAAAAAACACTGTCCAAATGTTGTTCCTTTTGATGGCCTCTGCAATCAGAGAGGTGCCTTGATGGAGCCGGCGATGTTGCTGTGGGGATGTTGCTCTCTGGCAAGCGCATTTTCCATGGAGCTCAGCACCACTGAGCCATCCGTTTCACTTCACCTACTCCTTCAAACATGACTTGCCTTGGGCATTATAGCCGTCACTTTTCATCACAGCATCAAAGACTTCCCTGTCAGTCGTGCAGCAGCAGCTGGAGGGGGCAGCAGTAACTACTCCATCCCTCTTTCGTTCCTCCGTTCCTTCCTACGTTCCTTCCTCCCTTCCCTCTTCCCTTTACAGAGGCAGTGGGTTTTGATCAAAGGGTCAAAAAGTCATGTATGAAACCAGTAGTAGAAAGCGAAACAATCAAAAGACGTCTTTATTTATTCATTTTGCGCAGCCGTCACTCGCTTCTCCCGCCCGCGCTACAGCGGCCTGTGACTGACACAAATAATCAAGTCACACTACAGTTTCACAAGAGCGCTGAATTAGGTCGGTCTGTCGTCTCCATGCAATGGGTCAGTTCTTTTTGGTTGAAAGCTGAGCTTAAAATCCAGTTACACTATCACCTGATGTGAAGGAGGGGGGATGGTTGGACAACTTCACCCTTCAGATTTTTGTACAAGCACATACAGAGAGCTGCTGTGCCCTCGAACTGGTGCAACGATCATTCCTCCATCAAAGATCCTCAGAGAGGCAGCTGCAGCCTCAGAAAAAACCCCCAAAAAAACAAAAAAACTTAAGGACCTCAAAGACAGTCAGACAGCATCAGGAGATATTGAGGGTAGATACTCATGCGGAAAAGCAGCCCTCTATTAGTAATCAAGCTCTTGGCCATTTTTTTCCTGTCTGACCAGTAAAAGAGAGAACAGGGATATAAGCCTTGCACCTTCTGTTCACTATGTGATCTTTGTCTTCAAGGAATACCTACTTCTACAGTACAGATATTCCCAGAATACCCATTACTCTTGTCTCGGTGACCCAGGCCACCTATGGAGGCCTCCCCGGAGAGCCAGGCGAAGCAGCGCCACCGGCCTCCGCGGAATGTTGTCCAATCAAAGAGAGACGGCGCACAAACGAGCGCAAGATACATGACAATATAGAACCGAGAGGGATAAGTGAGGGGGTTGTGTTTAAAGGCTATGAATAGCCTGAGCAGAGGAATACAGATCTAATGTATTTGTCTGTGATAAGTGTGTGTGTGTGTGTGTGTGTGCGTGTGCATGTGCGTGTGTGTGTGTTGGGAGAGACAGAGGGCTCTTTGTTAAAGAGACTTAATTTATCACTCTGCGTTACAGACAGAAGCAGAGAGGGGGGCTCTGCGACAGCTTTATCAGTCCACTATTCCAGACCTCCATTAGCACACTGTGCCAGATGAGGGAAAGACAGATGGATGTGTGTGTGTGTGTGTGTGTGTGTTTTGCATGTGTGTGTGTGTGTGTGTGTGTGTGTGGGTGTATGTCCTTTAGACAACTTTGGAGATGAATTCCTACAAGTAGCATGGTCAGCTTCAACTGCTCACAGATGCTCATCTTATGTTCCTGCTCACACTTTTTTTTTTTTCCTTTTGTCAACTTTGCCTATCAAGTCTCAAAACATGGAGGCCAGTTGGTGGCGTGCGCTTCCATGTCTAAGGAGCCATACAGACCTGCAATGCATCCTGGGTGATCATATGGCAAGCGGACGGCTGTGAGTACAGGAGGACAGGCCGCCGGCTCGAACGATGTCGCCTGCGTACATCAGGTGGCAGCGCCGCCACGATTGCAACACGCTACAATGCGGCTTGTTGGCCATGAGATAAAGCGGAGACAGGCCACAGAATTAAAAAAAAAAATTAAATATGTTCAAGCAGGAGCTGCAAGAGAGTGGTGAACCCCTCCCGCCCCTGCCAGCCTTCCCAAC
>CAAKHG010045567.1:0-12235 GCA_901007715.1 Dactylopterus volitans
TCTTTTATTGAGCCAGGACAGAAACTAGAACATTCACAAGGCAAACACACACACACACACACACACACACACACACACACACACGATTCGCAGCTGTTTTGCGCCACTCATTCCCTGTTTCGCACTGTACTGTAGCCCACTTCCTTCACCTGACTATCTGTCTAGCTGGCTGGTAGATGGTTGTCTACTGTAACTTTCTGTCTGGCTGCTTATTAGCCCACTAACTGAGACTATGCAAATATTTATCAGGTTCATGTGTTGTTTGTCTGATGGCATCCAAGTATCAAATCCTTTTTCTATGGGCACAGGGCAGTCTACTTTGGCCCCACTGTGACAAGTCATAGCATGTGTTGATAGCCGTGCTGTAGTTCTGTGTGTTCTGACCAAGGCCAGGCCGTTCTCCCTGTCAAACAAGCTATGTCCTGTGCAACACATGAAAGAAAACAGAATCTCTGTGTGGGTTTTTCTCAAAGTCTCTTAGCTCTCATTTTGTAGCTTCTTCCTAAAACTGCAGTTGAATTGATGTGTAGTTGTGTTGATGTTTATACCACCAATAATGAAGCTATTAGCCATGGTCCAGTTTTACTGAGCTTACTCCTCCGACTGCAGACAGGCTACTGTGGACTGTAGCCAGTGTCAATGAAATAAACCTGCCTGGAATTTGTCACATTATTGCTAAACAGTAGCAGTTAGCTTTGGCTCTTTGCACAGGCTTTATCTTGGACATGTTTTCCAATTAAAAAAAAAAAAAAAAGACTGATAAAAACCGTGCAAATTGAGTCCAATGTGAAAATGAAAATTTGCAGCAATTCTGGGTCCATTCAATCTTTCAAGATAACAAGGAGAGTTTCACTTGCTGATAAAAGAGCTGCAGACTTACGGTGATCTCTTTTAATTGTATTTCAGAATATCATTGTTCCAGTTTGACAAGTCCACTAATTTCCACAAAACTGTTGATCATGAACAGCAGCTGGCAGTGTGTTTGGAGGTAGGTGCACACACACACGCACATACTTGCATGAACAATGGCAACCTAATGACCATTAGGTTTCTATTTTCAAAAGTGTTGAAATTTAGAACTGAGTACTCAAAACCTTCAAACCCCCCTCTTACAAGAAACAGTCAGCCATTCTAACTCTTTTAGACAAACTCTTAGACAAATCACTGTCATAGTATACGATATGACAGACCAACATCTAACCTCTAAACATCACATATAACGCTGGCAGTATTTGGATGTCTTCAAATACAGTACATTTATTAAAATTCAGGATATGTGGTAACTCATGTAGGACTCCATTAAACAGTGCTATTCCTTAACTGCGGAGTCTTGGCATAACATGCAGTCCGTTATAATACTTTCAGATAACTGTTTCTTGACTGCTTTCAGTCATCTCTGAAATGGATTTAAGATTTTAATTGAAATAAATGTCTGTTGAGTCAGCATTTACTGCGACACAACTGATTAACAAGCCAATGGTGCAATGCCCAAAATACTGTATTTGTTTCAGCAAATGCAAGCTCGGCCTTGCTACTGACACAATGAAGTTTATTCAGTTAAATGATTTAACTTGACTTTGCAGTAAATAACAGGTAATGTATTGAATTTGTAAGAGCTTTCAGTGCAATTACTCAGAAAATGTGGAAAATTATTCCCATCTTGTTTTGTAGACACATTTTTGTTGAGAGCAGATCAGTTCAACATATTTTATAAAGTAATGGAACAAGAAGGAGCAGCCACAGTGAGCTGTTGGGCTGCAGGTAACAACAGACTTATGGCACATGCAGCAAGCAGATCATAGATGCCCACAGAATGAAGGAAGAAGTCAAATTTTTGCTTGACTTCTTTATTAACTCCTGTGATCCACAACATGGATCAAAAGGACCTGTGTGCAGAGCATGCGAGTCGAGCGTGAGCAGGCAGCGAGCGCAGGGGGGAGGATTTTGGATGGAGCGCAGAGCAGCTTTTTGAAAAATGCTGGAGCATTGCCTTATCTCTTGCTCCATCCCACTCCTATTTCGGCCCGTTACTGCTCATACCATGTGTTCAAAGTATGCCAAGCCAGAATGCATGTGCATTCCATAGCCAACCCCACTGCGCTCTGTCAAAAAAAATTGGCTGTTGTCAGGTTCACAATTGAGCTTATAAAGTACTTTGAAAAGGAGGCTGAGAAGTCATACAGGTATCCCTCTCCTGTAAAACTCACAGATGACAATAATATAGTACAAGAAATGTGCAACAATGTGGTGACATTATTTCAGTCAGGGTCAAGCTGTTGGCAGCATGCGGTGGAATCTGAATGGTGGGATGGGAGAGCGGGGAGTGTGAGCAGCTCCATCAGTGAGGAAAATCACTGCACTCCTCTCATATGCTCTACACAAGTGAATGAATTTGTTCTGTGTATTTGAATGTTGTGAATTTTATGCTTCTATAGTAAATTAAGATTTTTTTTTCAACATTTATATTTACATTTTTTGCATTCAAAAAATACATTTTTAATCATTAGGGGGCAGCATGGCTCCAGAGACAGTGATGAATGTGTCCTTCAGCAAAACTTTGAACTACCTAATTGCAGCTGATGAGCTGGTTGGCACTTTGAGTGAATGAGTGAGTGAATGTGAGCTTGAATGTGAGTTTTATTAATACCAGTATTTTGTTCAGTCATCCCATCACAGGATGAAAAACACACTGATTTATTGTTATGACTGTCCATGAAGAGAAAACAAACAAATTTAAGTCGATATTGACGCTGTAAACTCCAAAAGGCATCATATTAGTGCTGTTCACTGAAATAACGACCCTATAATTAGTTACTCAGTGATTACAGAGATGTGCACAACAGTGATGTCATGAATTAATACATTTGCTGTCAGAATCGCAGCAAAAATATCACATACAATATTTAAGAAGACAATGTATATGAATTAACAAACACTTTCGAAAATCATGTTAATGTGATCAATTTAACCAGATTAGCAGTCCCTGGCAGGTTGATGAGATGTATAAAAATGTGAAAATCTCACAGTCAAATAACTATAAACAAATCTACCTGGACATGTTCACTCTCACCCTGGCAGGTTATTTGGCAAACAACGCTAATATATTAATTGGCAAAATTCTGCACAATTACATAATGTTAGTGAGAGCAAATAGACCCAAGTACAGCAAGCTGAGGCAGGAGAGGGTTCAGGAATTTATTGTCGATGGAGGGCTCGTGAGCTGGAAGGGTAGGATGGGTAGGATGGAGGCCCTGGCAGCCAAGGGCAGGTTAAGCAGAGCAAGGCAGCAGGGGGGGCGACTGGACCTGGAGTTGAGCTGCTAGCTGGTGAAGGCAGTGGAGAGTGGATGGACAGGCAGCCTGACTGGCACAGGAAGATCTGGAGTAGAAGGAGGCAACGTTAGAAAAGACTCGAGTGACAGACTGTCTGCCAGATACTGGATTGAGAGCTGGTGAAGCTATACTGCAGTGCTGATGAGGAAATGATTGGCGGGTGTGGCAGCCGCAGGTAGAGCAGTGCTGACTGGAGAGCAGGTGAGCCAGGAGCAGGAGCGGGAACAGGAGCGGGAGCCGGACAGGTAGCCACGGCCCAACACACAAAACAAACAGGGTGGGGAAAAAAACAAAAAAAAAAAAACCACAACAACAAACAAATGGAGAAACACCTGACCTGGCGGTGGCAGACCATGACACATAATTTGTTAAACCAACATTACAAAGAAACATTATGCCATGTTAATGTGAGCACAGTTCCACTCCGGTCTCATGCCTGCGTTTCCCATTCACCTGCACCCAGTAACCTCTACTCACCTGTCTGCTCCGCTTCCTCATCAGTCACCATGGTTTCTCCCACCTTCTTCACCTGCTCCTCATCAGTATTCAACCCTGGATATACGCACCCTCCTCCAAACACTCCTTGCCAGATTGTTCTTCACATCATGCAAGTCTTTCCAGCACATTCGTCCGGACTGATCTCCTGTTGCCGACTCTGCGTGCCTGTGACCTGCTCGTCTGTCTCAGCCCCGGGAATCACCTCAGCCTTTCGTCCCCGACCACGAGTTCTGCCTGAACTTCTCTGGTGTTTCCCTGGCTGTTCAGTGATTTCCCCAGGCGATGTGTTCCCTTAACACTGCTCACCTGCCTCTGGATCCACTCAGTGCTCCTCCACGCTTCCTGCCGGTATCTGCTTGCCCACCATCTTGAGTGTTACCACGGCTGTGAGTTCCCGGCTCTTTGCTTCGAACTGTGCTGTCCCTGGTCCCGGTTCTGCTTTCGTGAACCGTGCCCCCACGCCACAGATTCCCCCGCGTGAACTCTGGACTCATTCACTCCCTCTCATCTGCCATACTACTTGCTGTGAGTTCCACAATAAAGACTATGACAAATTATTTCGCTGTTGTGCTGCATTTGGGTCCAACACGAGCCTGTTTCGTAAAATGCATTATTAACTATACTTACTGTTTGCAAGTACCAGTGACTGAGAATCATGAAATCCAGGATGGAAAAGTTGGAATGTTACTGCTAATGAATTCATGTCCTGCTGCTGCTTTGAAAACCTCTCCACTGAGGAACCATGTATTTTTTTTTTTATGAATACGTAATAAGGAAAATGTTTTTTAAATATACATTTAAACTCTTTTTTTTCATATCAGAATATATATTTCAGAGGAAAGATGCAAGCAGAAACAACCACAGTGAGATGTTAGATGATGTTAACTAGCTCTGATTATGTTCTTAGGTTTCTTTTGTTTTTTTGGGGGTTTTTTTTTGCAAATCATCCAGAACACTGGCATCAGGCCTTGAGGCTTCACAGCATGACTCTGCCTGGTGACGCTTACCAAAATGGAAAAACCTAAAAACATCTCCACTTCTCATAGCTTTTTCACTCTTAACTTCATTCTATGTTCATTTTATTTGTTCTGAGGGGGACATTTTGAGTTTGGTTGAATTTTGCATGAAACAAAGACTTGCATAAAGGTCATTCCACTTCATCATTGTGGCCAAATAAAGCGTTGCAAATGACTCAACTTGGAGATTCAGTGTGTTTAAGAGTTCAAGCAAACTTAATGTTTCATGTAGTTATTAGATTCAGAGCCAGGGTTAAGGCACTTTTGTGGATATTTTGCCAATAAACATGTCCAGATGAGGCTAAAGAATGATACCTGCTGAAATGCACAATAATATGAATGATTGTGTGAACTTACAATCCCAAAGTATCACTTGAGTCAATGGATGGATTTGACTTTATTCATTTTACTTGACCCTGTTTTACCCTCTAGCAAATCATTGCTCCTGTACTTGCTTCCATGTTCCTACTGACCCAGGAAAAGAACTTGACCTGACCTGATGGGGGGTATATCTGCTGTGTCTCCCTCTCCAAATGTGGCTAAAGTCACCTTGACTCCAGGCACATTGCATAGCATATCCTGTACTCTCTTTGTCCTCAAACATCCGTTCCTCTCTCCATTAAGGTTAGGTTAATTTTTTTTGGTTCAGATATTGATTAAACATAAAAGCATTACAGTAAAGCAAAACAAAAAAAAGACCCAAAAAAATGAACCAAAAGGGTAGACAGAAGCCATAGCTTATCTTCTGTCTACCCTTTTTACGTTACACCACACCAAAAAAAAAAGCCCCAAAAAGTGTTACAGTGAGCAATTATCTCATAGAATGTAATGTAATACAGGCATAAAACAACAAAAATTACAAAGGCTGCCTAAGGTAACTTAATATATGTGGTCACACTAGGAATTTATATTTACCTCTTCTCCTAAGTTCAAACATTTTTTTTTGAATTTACAAAAAGCAGTACGCATTTTTAATTCATCACAGACTATTCCGCAGGTTTACTCTAAAAAGAAATACATCTACTTCTTAACTTTGTCCTTACCTTAATTTTTTCAAACACACAAGTTCGCCTGAGTTCATACCTACCTACTCTTGGTGAAAACATTTTCTGGATGCAGTAAAGGTTATTGTATGTCTTGTACATTATGAGAGATTCTTATTTCAAGTAGAAATTTAAATTTTAAGATATTTAAATTTATGAGTAGTGGGTTCCTTGGTTCATAACATTTTGAGTGGCTTACAATTATAATTGTTCTTTTATAGTTTGATTATTGGATCAAGATTAGTTAGAAAGTATTTCCCCATACCTCCACACAGTGATGTATCGAAGGATGAACAGTATAAAATAAAAGGGGAATTATGATTTAAGAGTTTTTTTGTCTTGTATAGGATTGGAATGGGTTTGGATAATTTAGATTTAATATGGTTTATGAGTTTTCCAATTGAGTAAAAATCATCGATTATCACGCCCAAGAATTTAATTTCACACACTCATTTGATTTCAACATCATTAATTCTGAGCTTAACTTCACAATCTACTTTTCGGTTGCCAAACACTTTAAATTTAGTTTTACTTAAATTCAGTGATGTTTGTCAAACCAACTTTTAAGAATTTTCAGCTCTTTTTGCACTGCGCTCAGAAGCTGTTCCAAATGTTTACCAGAGTAATATGTACTGGTGTCACTGGCAAACAACACAAATTTCAACAGTTTTAACACATCACAAATATCATTTATGTACACAATAAACAATATGGGACCCAGCACAGATCCTTGTGAACACAATATGTAACTTTTAATGAATCAGAATTTTTATTATTTAGATGTACATATTGGAATCTGTCCTCCAGGTAACTTTGTAATAGCAGCTGTTCCATTGGTGCTTCCAACTGCTGATAGGTTTGATAGATTATTGCTACTGTTACTGCCTTGCTGCTGGTCCCCTTTTCATTCATTTTATGAGGGCTCAGTTGCTTTCAGGAGTCAGAGACACTGTTTTTTGTTTTCCGAGACTTTCTGCTTGCCAGTTTGATTGAATACCTGCTATTGATAATGCATTAAAAATGAATGGTTAACAACTGAAATTCTTGAGTTTAATGGTTTGGCACATATCTTGATTTAGGGGTTACAGTTTGAAAGAAACAATCCCAAATGCACCATTCTAGGTTTTCAGTCATTTATTGTGGACAGTCGTGAAAATTACAGTTTGTTCTGACTTGCAGCGTTTAGAACTACCTGAGATGGGTGGTCTTATTTCTTAAATTGTAAAACGGTGACACCCACACCAACATAATTCTTAGTTCTTAAAAAGCAACAGTCAACTACAAAATAGAAACACATTTCTCATACTAGAAAAGTACAAAATAAATAGATAAATGAAAAAATAAAAACTTGCAATTTTTGCAAGATTGCATTTGTTGTGCATACAGTTGGATATATTTTAACATTCAAAGCTTAACATACTCCCACATAACTCTGTCACCACTCATGTAGGTCTGTAAATGGCACGGCCCACCGACTGGCTTGTGCATGCATAAAATGTGGTATTGCAACGAGGCTCCAGCACTGGTAATGAATACCTACGACTGCCTCTGGGCACAAAGCTATGTAAATGTAAATGTCAATAACTGCAGTAATGTCTTTGGTCCTGTCTATTTTCATCCTAAGGGGCTTTTTAAAACCAGCAGGGATAAGTTGTTGTCTTTTGTCGAGCCCTGGTGATTGGCATGTCTTGCTGATGCTGTCTAATATCCATTGTTTGATGTGTATCCACTGAGATACCATACAACTGTTGAAAAATGCTGACAAGTTTTATCCTCATTATGTCCACTGTTTTGGTGCTATCCACCACTTGCACTGCGTCGCTGTTGTGGTCCACAGGGATCCCAAAATGTTTCCACCGAGCAGATTTAAAAGAGGCAGGTGGGTCGTCTATCCCCCGCATGTCATCTGAACTCACCATAGCAACTGTTTTTCCTCTTGTTTTGTTATCTTTTTTTTTTCCAACCTTGTCCCGTCCAGCAGCTTAGGCATGCAGCATGAGAGGTCTGGGTGCTTGACGGTGCCAGACAGATTTGCTTTGCAAGGAGTGTGAGATACTACTCCTGTTGTATAATCTGCGTTTTGTCTAAGATCAAGTTCAGTGAGGAGACTGGGCAGGACCTACGGAGCTGGATTTTCTATTATTGAGGTAACCTTTTTTTGTTGTTGTCTGCATTTGTCATCATAGTTTAACACCACAAAGAGTGTCAACTTTTGAGATTCATGCATATTTTCTCTTGCAGCTAAATGCGTGTGTGTGACCATCATCGGCCCTCCCTGAAGCTAGTTTGTTCATCTTCATTGAATTAAGTGATCTTGTGAAGCAGGGAGGGGAGTGTCCACCACAGTGACTGTAGAGGGGAGGGGAGAATACGAAAGAGATGGAAAGATGAACAGGGAAAGGGAAGCCGGTGGTGCTGGTAGAATCCGATGAAGGGAAGGAAGCTCTGTTGTTTTATTTTATTTTATTTCCCCGCCATGTGATCATGAGGGCTCAAAGAGTTTCAGTGTTTGTTTTTGGCGAGGTGGGGTCCTAATGGCTGAAGGTGTCCCATCAAACGGAGTCAAGCTGAAGATAGGAGGAACCTTGTAAAAAGAATGAAAGAACTGCTCAGCCCCTTTTTGTTTTTTTGGCCGGATACATCAATTCTTTATGAAGTCATCCGTCCATGGCAGGCGCACATGCATGTGAACACTTAGTATGAGTGAGACCATGACCAGGGCTTAGAGTCAGGTCGGGAGCCCATGCCTCTCGGGCCTGTCCCCCAGCATGCAGGAGCCCATGAGATACCAAACCCGGTGAGCCACCCCAGCCAAGGCGACCCACCCGGGGAACCAGGCAAGGCCCCGACAGGTGGTCACCGGCGAAGGCCCAGGGGTATTGAGGTAACTTAAGAGTTAACCCTGGGTTTTCCATCCTATGACGCTGGATCACTTCTTACCGGGGTAAATCACCATGGCAACCATTGCACTAAACGGCTAACCTGCTCAACAGCAGGTTATGTTCTGGATAAGAGATCGGGTATAAAAGCACCACCTCCTGACCAATCAGTTCTCTTGGAAAACAGCCTGCCCAGTCTTAGAAGATCCTGTGAACGTTGGTGCGCTGATCCTGAGAGGAGGGCTTAGGAGAGCGAGTTTTTAGCGTGAGATCCTTGCAATGCTTTTGATCTCCCAAATGACATCCTGTACGAAAGGTACAGATTTTCATCAGAGGGACTGCGCTGCATTTATCAACTGATGGAGCCACATGTTGCAAATGTAACGCATTGCAGTCGCGCTCACCATACCACATACTGTGAAGATTAGAGTCTCAAGATCAACTGGAGAGAAAATGCATGTTAGCCTAGGCTACTTACTCCCAGTGTAAATGGTATACTGGATAATAATGTTCTATAAGCAACCCAATGGTTTAACATGGACAAACTGAAAAATACCCTGAATAAATGAGGTGCTGTGAGGGTTGTTACCTCCACCAGGGTCTGATATGACCCTCGGCCCTCTTCACCCTCCATTAAGGCAACCCTTATTTATGGAGAGGGCAAGCTACTCTGCACGAGTGTACTCCTGAGGAGGAGACCCTCTCCCTGTTATGGGTTTTTTGCTACATTTCCTCCTTTGCCCACTTTTATCACAATTGCTCCACATTGTTGTAACTGAGATCAAACATAGCAGGATGGACCTCTGGATTAATCGGCCGATTGTGTCACCCGTGCCTGCGGTGGATGCAGAGCTCGGGGACCGGGACAGAAGGATGAGGCAGTTTTCAGTGTTCAGGCACAGTAGGCTGGTCAAAAGCAGGCAAGGTCGGCAACAGGTAATCAGTCTGGGGAAAGGTGCTGGAGAGTCTTGTAGGAGGAGAGCTTGGAACAATCTGGCAGTGAGTCTGTGGAGAGCAGGAGTCTTTATACTGGGCCAGTAAGTGATTGAAGGCAGCTGAGTAGAGTTGGGCTGATGAGGTGGCAGGCTGAGTAGAGCAGGTGAGCAGAGTTGTCTTGATGAGATGGGTGTGGCTGACACTCAGTGTGGAGTGAGTGGAAAAGCACTTAGTGAGGTGAACTGAAGAACAGAACTGTGACACGCCCTGTGTTTTTTTAAACTGGATTTTTTTTCCCCCCTGCGGGCTGCAAACAATATTGAATAAATTCTGTTGATTTCATCCATACAACAGAGACTGTGGAGAAATAAAGCCTTGTCACTGACCACTTTGAGGTATGTTTTTGTACTTGTTCTTGACTTGTTCTCAGGCCCATTTAGACTGACGGGTTGTTTTCGAGATAATGAGGTTAATCATAATGATCACATATTTCATAACTGCAGTAAATTCAATTCATAGAACGCACACCTACATGTGCCGTCACGGTAGGGAATTAATATTCCAACACAAAAAACACTCACACGGGGGTGCTGAGCCTCAAAAGGAGTCAATGGAAAATGTAAAGGAAAGGAAGGGCAGTGAGGAAGCTCTCTGCCTGAAACGTCTCTGCCGTAATGAAGTGAAATTGAGTGATCAGAGTGCTCTCCGTTTATACTGTCCAATTAATTAATATTGTATAATCTCACGAACAACACAGTCGGCAATTTCATGCTAGCATTCCTTCCTGTCTTTTGCTGTGGCAAAAGTGTTGCTTGTGGGCTGGACGATATGTTTGAAGTCTTCATATTATCAAAGAATAATTGTCTGCTCCTCTACTGTAAAGTAGGCTGCTCTGCAGGGTTTCAACATGTTTGTGATTGGTCAGACGCTGCAAACACCCCCTTTTTATGTGAGCACACACTGATCAAGAGTGGAAAACCCTGAGTTCAATTACCGAGTTGATAACCGGCTTTGTAGTACTGCTTATCAGGATTGCAAATGTCTGGGTATGTCAGCCCAGGTAATGGAGAGATATCCTGGGTATGTTAATCCCACTTCGAAGTACAGGACACTAGATATGTGAGGTTGGCAACAACGACACTAACCGAAACATCGACAGCAACAAAAAACAGTGATATACAGTATGTATATTGACCGCTCGGTTATAAAGCCCGCACGGACCATCAGCAACGCTCCAAGGCAGAGCTGGCATATCCTCCAAACCACAGATCCCAATCACTGTTTCACATTGGTGGGGTATAAGTTGGGTATAAAAGGGGGACACCCACACAAACTCAAGCAGCGAGTGATGTCACAGTGAAGAAGCCCGACCCTCACCTGTCATCAAGTAAATCCCCAAAGGCCTTAGGAGTGTATGTAGTGATGCATTAAGAGACAGGAAGGGGAGCAAGGACACCTATGGTGGGGCAGAGAAGGAACCCCCTGGGGTGCCCCCTGGGATCATTGTCAGTTGTTTTCCATGTAACTGTTCAGTAATGTATGCTAATATATATCTATATTATACAGTACTGTAAATCAATGTATAATTGTGTAAGTGTGAATGTGTTCTGAAGAACTCTCAGAAGTCAGCAGACTAGCAAAGTGCTACGTAAATGCAGCCCATTATCATTTAAAATGCCATTACCTTGCTCATTTGTTGCTTTGCCAGTGCTCCACTGGCCACTGTATTTCCACACGGACGGCCAACCCACCAAGAGTTACTGCTCTATATTGCTTGTGTTGTTTGAGTGGAAAAATGCCCTTTTAAAGTGCCCTTTTAAATTATGCTTTCATCAATTAGTTAGTCTTATTTCATCCTAGCCATTGAAAGAGTGCTCTGTCTGATAAATTTACGCAAAAATGACATAGAAGGTGTCCCCTGTTTTCCAGACTCTCTTTTGGTGTCACATATGTCTTCATCAGCAAAAAATTGTGAAAAAGCTACATATTAGTTTGGTACACTCAGTCATAGCATGCATGTTTGTTTTTTTGCTACATTCATCCTTTGCCCACTTTTATCATAATTGCTCCATATTAACTGAGATCAAACATAGCAGGATGGACCTCTGGATTAATCGGTCGATTGTGTCACAAAGAAAAGGAGTGCAAACACAGCAAGTTTCCAAAGGTCAAGCCTGTGTTCTCACACACACACACACACACACATACACTCACACACACACACACACACACACACACACACACACACACACACACACACACACACACACACACACACACACACACACACACACTCACGCACACACACACGCACACGCACACACACACACACACACACACACACACTCACACGCACACACACACACGCACACACGCACACACACACACACACACACACACACGCACGCACACACACGCACACACACACATGGACTCACGCACATACACACACGCACACACACACACACACACACACACACACACACACACATACACACACACACACACACACAGATACATATTTTGGCTGA
>CAAKHG010045568.1:1828-11853 GCA_901007715.1 Dactylopterus volitans
CTTCTAAGTTGATCTTTAGCACCGGTGATGTCACGGGTGTCAGGGGATTGACAGACTGCCTGCGGAGGCTCACACTTCGGTCGGCGACATCTACACACACACACACACACACACACACACACACACACACACACACACACACACACACACACACACACACACACACACACACACGAAGAAGTGGTGTGTTTTTTCCCTTTACCTAACTGGTGGGACATTGATGGTGAACACTGGAGAGGTGGTTCTCCTCTTTGAGCGTCAGAGAAACTGCAATTTTGTGTGATTCAGTGTGTACGTGTGTGTGTGTGTGTGTGTGTGTGTGTGTGTGTGTGTGTGTGTGTTTTCATGTCGTCCTAACCCTCTCTCTCTCTCTCTCTCTCCCTCTCTCTCTCCCTCTCTCTCCGTCCTGCAGCTTTGAACGAGCCGACCATCGACTACGGCTTCCAGAGGCTACAGAAGGTCATCCCTCGCCACCCCGGGGACCCCGAGAGGTTACCTAAGGTCAGTCATTAAGCCGCTGCCGCGCACCCAGATGGGGTCAGAGGTCAGGTTCAAGGCGGGCGAGCGAGGTGCGCTGCCTCCCAGAATTCACCTGCCAGTCAAGGGCCGCTGCTTTAACGGGCACGTTAAATGCAGATTTTTGCAAAGTTTGTCCCTCTGAGGCCGCCGTAGACCACCTGCGCCGCGCGCGTCAGGAGGCTGTATTTAATGCGGCGCAGGACCGGAGTTGAGTCGCCTGATTGGATTTGCCGGTTCCGCTCGGCGCGCTCTTGGCAGCGGCGGCCGCCCCTCGCTGCCAGCCGCCAGATTGCTCCCGATCCTTCAAACAGGAAACAGCTGTTTGCGGGAACAAATCCGCCGCCGCCGCCCCGGCGGCGCTTTGTCTCCTCGCCGGCTGGCGAGGATCGCGGCTTGGCTGAGCGGCCGAGAGAGGGAAGCGGTGATGTCGGAGGTCGAGATGGCGAGGAGATGATTGCCCGCCGGTGTGGGGTCGCCCGCCGCCGCGAGCGTTTGACGCCTGGACGGCAAACGGGACTCGAGCTGCAGCCTTCCGGGCGACGTGGAGGTCGGCTGGTTGATTCCTCGGACCGAGTCTGTTGGCACGGCGATGTCAGGCGTCTGCGAGCCACTTTGTCAACCTTTCACAAAGAGTTTTTATCGAAAGTGATGCAGCGAGGGTCGTTTCCAGCCCTCAGTGGTGCCTTCTAAGGCTACATAAAGGCCCAACAAGCCTGGACACAGCCTGAAAGACCAAACGCAGGGAGAACAAACAAGGACTTAACGACACATTTTTGGCATTAACATATGACAAACATCCATTCCAATGACACTTTTTTTATCTTAAAGTTCGACTTTCCTGACATTCGTCACGTTTGCATTTCTTCCGGTTTGGCAAAATATCAACTCAGACTCGTGGGGTCAAAGGTCATAGGTCATGGTGACGTAGCAAAGCATGATTTGTTGTAAGCAGCTGTTAGCAGCAGGTGTTAGCATGTTGGAGTGGATGTTAACGGGTGTTAGCAAGTTTGAGTGGTTATTAGCAGGTGTTACCGGGTGTTAGTGGGTGCTAGTGTTTGTTAGCAAGTGTTAGCAGGTTTTAGCCGGTGTTAGTGGGTTGCTAGTGGTGGTTAGCAGGTTCTACCAGGTTTTAGCAGGTGGCAGTGGTGGTTCGCAATTGTTAGCAGGTTTTAGCCGGTGTTAGTGGGTTGCTAGTGGTGGTTAGCAAGTGTTAGCAGGTTTTAGCCGGTGTTAGTGGGTTGCTAGTGGTGGTTAGCAAGTGTTAGCAGGTTTTAGCCGGTGTTTGTGGGTTGCTAGTGGTTGTTAGCAGGTCTTAGTATGTGTTAGCAGGTGTTAGTGGGCACTAATTGTCGCTAGCAGGTGTTTGCGGGCGCTAGTGATTGCTAGCAGGTTTTAGCAGGTGTTGGCAGGTGTAAGTGGATGCTTAACGCCCCGCCAGGCTTCCCTCCGCTAACGCCACGAGACCGCGACTGTAGCTGACATCCTCGGAGATCGGCGGCGCTCCGGTTATCGCGGCAATAATCTCCCCTCACGCTGTTTGTTTTCAAGAGCCCGTGAGGTCATTTTCACGGGACGCAGCAGGAGCCCCGCGTTTCCACTTGTTATGGGGAGTCGTGTAAATGATTCCAGCTGATCCGTCAATGGAAAACTGGTTATTGGATCAGATATTTTTGTTGGAAGGCCAGATTTGGCACGCGGGCTGCCGTTTGCCCGCCGCCGCCGTCAAATGAAAGCGAAGCAGCCGTCTGGAAGGAAGCAAAGGCAAATTTACACATCTATTAAAGAGCAGCGGGAGTCCGGCGAGCCGCCGGCGTGAGGAGAAGTGCAGGTGATGTGTAGTTAAAACACAGGAACGGCCCTTTAAAGGCCGCGAAAAGAAATCCGCCTGCTTTCAATATTTACCCACAAAAACACATTTGTATGCACACACACACACACACACACACATACACTGGGCCATGCCCCGGTTACTATGAAGAGATTATTTTGGCCGCCGCTCGCCGGCGAGGCTAACTGAAGCAGATTCTTTGAGGCAGCGAGCGGCGGCGGCGGCGGCGGCGCCGTCAGATGGGCCCTGACACTCGAAAGCAGCTGCCAAATTGAAACCATTTATCAAAATCTGACATCGGAGATCCAGTCGCCAAAAAAGCAGTTTATTTGTAAATTGATACTAATAGCGAGCATACATTGTCTGGCCCCTTTGATGGCCTGATTTGCAGCCGGAGTGGGACGTCAAACGCCGCCGCCGCCGCCGCCGCCGCCGCCGTCTTCCCCGCCCTCCTCCCCGCCCTCCTCGCCGCCCTCCCCCTTTCTTCTCCTCCTCGCCGCCGCCATTAAATATTTATTTATTCAAAAGAAAACTCAATAAGACGACAGATTTTTTTTTCTCCCCCCCCTCGACAAGAGAGAAATCACGGCCGGAGGAAAAGGCGCTGCACTCGCCATGTCGGGTCGGCGGCGAGGGGGGAGGGAGGGGCCGGATCATGTGACCACGCGGCGGCGGGTTAACTCAGCCTGTCACTTCCTCTTTGTTTTCACCTGCCGCCGCCGCGCCGGCGAGGACAGGAGGAGGCGCGGGCTTCTCAACAGGCGGCAGATTGATCCGTCGCCGGGCGCCACGAGGGTCGTGGTTGCAGGGACGGGGGGTGTGGGGGGGCGGGGCAAAACCGCGAGTTCGGGAAGCTAGCTAGCTAACGTCAGTCAGGCCATGGCTGTGAGTTTTGGCGCCGGGCCGCCGCGGCCGTCAAACGGGACGGATTAAAAGACAGAAACGAGGTAAAAAGATGGAACTCAGAATAGATTAGATTATAAATCAGGTAAATAAGCAGGCGGGTCCTTGGTGACATCATCAGCGACGTCATCAGCGACCGTCTCAGGCTCAGATTAACAGCATGGCCTCGGAGCCGGTGCCGTTGGTCGGGCAACCGGCAGCCCCTTTAGCTGCCGGGAGGACCTGCTGACCTTCGTGCGAGTGAGGAAATAATCTGCAGATTATTAAAAAAAAAAAACCCAGCTACTCGCTTTTGTTCCATTCGGGTCAAACAACAACAACAACAACAACGGCGGCGCGGCGGCGCTGCGGAGCGTGACGTGGAGGCCCGCGATTCACAGGAGGGGAGGGTGGGGGGGTGACGGGAGGGCGTGTGGGAGCTGGGGGGGCGTTCAGGGATTATTAATTCCAGCCCGCTTCATGAATGAGGAGATTTCCTGCTCTCATTGAAAATAATGAGCAACACTCGGCTCGTGAGCTGAATCTCAAAAACGCTCCGAATGGAATTAAGCCGCCGCGTCCCGCGTCATTAGAACAGCTCCGCGCCCGATAATCGCTAATCTGGAGATTCCGGCGCGATGCGGCTGCGCCGCTCCTGCACGCCGGCCCGGCTCCATCCATATTTTATAGAGATCAGCGGGGCGGCGGCGTTGGAGCCGCTGCAGCTCTGCTCGGGGTGATTTATCATTGTTAAGGCCGCTGTCTGATGGCGTCTCCTCCAGGGTCACGCTGATCCCCGCTCGCCCCGCTCGCCCCGCTCGCCACGCTCGCCCCGCTCGCCCCGCACCTCCTCGACCACGCAGCCGGCCCCCGTAATTAAGCCCCTAGAAACCGGAGGTGGAGGAGGTTGGGAGGGAGGCTGAGAAGGGAGGAATATGTCAAGAGATGGACAGAAGAAGGGCGCCAAGGCCACCGGGGGCGCCGCCTCCGAGGGCGGGGTTTCTTTTTTTTTTCTTTTTTTTTACCTTTTCCAAGCAGCAGTCAGAGATGAAACGCTCTTCTTCGCTGGTTAGACGCTTCGAGAGGACCGATCAGATTAAAAGACGCAGGTGGGGGTCAGGCGTCAGAAATCAGGCTGACTGAGGGGAGGAAGTGCAAATCAGATCGAAATGAGATTAAAAGACAGAAATCATATATAAAGATAGAAATTAGATTAGAAGGCAGATATCAGATTAAATGATAGAAATCAGATTTTAAGGTGGAATAAGATGAAAAAATAGAAATGAGATTAAAAGACAGAAATCAGATTAAAAAAAGATAGAAATCAAAGTAAAAGACAGGAATCAGATAAAAAGTCAAAAAAATCCGATTAAATGAGATTAAAGGTACAAATTCGATCAAAAGATTAGAAGGCAGAGATCAGATTAAATGATAAATTAGATTTTAAGGTAGAATAAAATGAAAAAATAGAAATGAGATTAAAAGACAGAAATCAGATTTAAAAAAGATAGAAATCAAAGTAAAAGACAGGAATCAGATTAAAAGTCAAAAAAAATCCGATTAAATGAGATTAAAGGTACAAATCCGATCAAAAGATTAGAAGGCAGAGATCAGATTAAATTATATAAATCAGATTAAAAGGAGAGAATCAGATGAAGAAATAGAAATCGGATTAAAAGGCAGATATCAGGATAAATTGTAAGAATTAGAGTAAAAGATGGAAATCAGATTAAGTGAGATTAGAGTAAAAGATAAAAAATTATGTTAAAAATCAGACATCAGATTAACAGGTAGAAATCAGATGAAAAGAGAAATTGGATTAAATTAGATTAAAAGGTAGAACTGAGCTTCCGGGGTAGAAACAACAATGGCGGCGGCGAGGAAAAACTAGACATCAGACTGAAAGATAGAAATGAGGTGAGGAGACGGCGTTCAAGTTCAAGAGGGAACGACAGAGCTCGGATTAAGGTCGGCAGACAGGAAGGTTCCACCGTGACGTTCCCTTGACTTTAGTGGTTCTGTGAACATCAACTTTACTGGATCAGATCAGCGATTCTTTAACTGGCGGCACTGAAAGTTCTGGTCCAGCCGGAACCCTCGTCTCCTTGTCTCCTTGTCTCCTCCTCGTCTCCTCGTCTCCTCGTCTCCTCCTTCTCTCCTCCTTGTTTCCTCCGCGTCTCCTCCTCGTCTCTTCTTTAGCTCCTCCTCGTCTCCGCGTCTCCTCCTCGTCTCCTCGTCTCCTCCTCGTCTCTTCTTTAGCTCCTCCTCGTCTCCTCGTCTCCTCCTCGTCTCCTGCTCGTCTCCTTGTCTCCTCGTCTCCTCCTTCTCTCCTCCTTGTCTCCTCATCATCTCCTCCTCGTTTCCTTCTTGTCTCCTCCTCGTCTCATCCTCGTCTCCTCATCTCCTCGTCTCCTCCTTGTTTCCTCCTCGTCTCCTCCTCGTCTCTTCTTTAGCTCCTCCTCGTCTCCGCGTCTCCTCCTCGTCTCCTCGTCTCCTCCTCGTCTCCTGCTCATCTCCTTGTCTCCTCGCCCTCATCTCAGTCAGCAATGAACATTGATTATTTATTTATCGACATACTGATTACTAATAATGCTAGTGCTAATGCTAGTGCTAATGCTAGTGCTAATGCTAACCACGGTGGCTTCCTGGAGTTGCACCTGTGGGTGGAAGCGCTGATGCTCCTCGTGATGTTCCTCGTGATGCTCCTGCCGACTCCCCAATTAGAAGAGTGTGAATGAATCGGACGGTTTTATGATTTATGAGTTCAAGTTTGCTGCGAAGCTCTAATTTCTCCTGCGAGAAAAAGCCCCCGAAATGAATCACCCAATGAAAACACAGATGGCGGTCAGACGCGATTCGTTTGTTTTTGTTGTGAAAACATTTACAGGCGTCACTTTAAATTATCGTGAATGTCAGACGGGGGGAGACAGAAATATTAAGAGAAATGTTGCTTTTGGAGCAAATTTGGAGGAACTCTGCAAACTGGTCGCCTTTTAATCTCCCGCAGGAAGTTCCACATTCCTCTTCACCTCCATATTTTCATTTTTATCTGCGTGAACTCGATTATCAGATGGGAAGAGCGAGAATCGTCCGGCTGCTCTGGGAGCTGCTGGTCGTTAGCATGCTGGCCGTTAGCGTTTAGCATCACTCGCTGCCCGTGCTAGCGTGCGGGCTTCACCATCACATTCTCGACCCCTCCCACCCCCCGAGAGACTGATGGTAAAGTGCATCCCTCCACCTCCACCGAGAGGTCAGAGGTCAAGGTGATGATGATGAGGATGACACGACTGTAATGTTTGGTGATAAGCCCCGCCCCCCCCCATGTTAGTGGGTGGGACTTAGGAAGAACTGAAATAGCAACTTCATATAAATTTTTTTTTTTCTCAACGATGGTTTCTGTCATTTCAGGTAGTTTTTAGTCACACAGTTTTGGTTGGTTTTAATAAGTGATTTGATGCCATAAAAGGGGGCGTGGCTTCATGACTGACAGCTACTCTGAGGTGACATGCAGGAAGTATAACTTCCTTGGGAAACCCATGACTCGGGATTGAGGTGGGCGGGACTCCTGCGCGCTGGTTCCATTTCCTGATTACTGTGCTGCGCGGACTCTGATTGGCTCCCAACTGTTGGTGATGTCACCGACCCTGCCCCTAGGCCCCGCCTCCTCAAAGCCGGTCCCCGAACGTGCGCGCTCGTCGGCGGACGCGACGCTCCAACATTCCCTCAGCCCCAGTTGTTTACACCATCAAATGGGAGGAGCTTTTCCAGGCGTCGGTCCGGTTGTGCTCCCGCCTCCTTCCCGCTGGGAAACACCCAGAGAGCCCCTCTCCCTCCCGCCCCCCACGGCCCCCCCCGGAGGTGTGGGTCAGTGATAAGAGATGATGATGATGATAACCGGGAGCCAGTGCATTACCGTATCGACCGGGGCAGGAGGCCTTTCAGCGCCGCTAAAGCGCCCGGCGCTCTGATTGCCGGCACTCCCGCTGACAGGAATCCGATGGCGCTGTCTGTGTGTGCGTGTGTGTGTGTGCGCGTGTGTGTGTGGGGTGGGGGGGTGAGGGGGGGTGAAGGGTGTGGCCGAGCAGCTGATGTGCGAGTGTGTGTGTGTGTGTGAGTGTGAACGTCCGGCGCAGCATCGCGGAGGCAATTAGAGGCTCTGACAGATAAACGCGGCAGCAGAGGAGGGAAGTGTGTGTGTGTGACGCTCGGGAGGCGGGCGCACCGGTTCCTGCCGGTCTGATGCCGGTCTGACCGGTTCCTGCCGGTCTGACCGGTTCCACAAAAGACATTTCATATTTTTCAAAACATTTAAATGATCATTTAAATGTGGCTTATTCCTCTTTATCATTTCTCCGTCTCTGTCTGACTCCATTTTCTCTATTTTATTGTCATTAAAGACTAATTCAATTATGCATGAATTTATCTTTAATCTCTCACCTTCGGTAACCTTAAAATGTTTAGAGTTTAATTTTTACTTGCAGTTTTTTCACATGATCTTTTTTCTTTTTGAGCTTATTTTATCTTATTTTGTTTCATTGCATTTTTAACTGACTTTTTTACTTTAAACAATCATTTCTTCAATTCATTTGATTTTATTTACCTGATTAATTTACTTTCAGCGGTCAGTTTTTGTCGTTTATTTTATTTAATTTTAGCTGATTGATTTATTTTTGGATAATCAGGTTCTCCCATTTATTCTATTGCGTTTTATATTCTAACTGATTCATTTACATTTGACAGCCTTTATTTCATTTCATTTTATTTCATTTGAACTGATTTTAATTGATTTATTTTATTTCAAGTGATTCATGCACCTTTTATCCGTCAGCCTCTTTCATCTGTCCCATATTACTTTTATCGATTCATTCGCTCTGATTTCTTCTTCCCGCGTCGCCACGCGTGACCTCATTGGACCGTATAAACAAAAACACAGAAGAAGTCAGGATTCGCTGATTTGTGGGTCAGATGTGGCTCAGGATCAAATTCTTGATGCAAAGACTGGAAAAAAATATCAGATTTTCATCAGAAACTAATATTTATTTATGTTTCCAGCTGGGTTTCACCTCATCTGAGGTTCATATGTGGGGCCTCGGCCTTCAAAATAAGAGCGTGAAATTAAAAGATTTGTATTTGCTCATGCGCGGAAGCTGGGTGCTCTAATCCTGCAGCCAATCAGAGCAGCAGATCATGGACGCGGTGAGATGCGATTGGATCGGCCTCTGTGGGTGAAACCATCCGTGGGGAGGGCAGCCGGGTCAAAGGTCACGCAGCAACGCAGGAAACAACAGCGGTGATCAGCAGCCGTAAGAGAATAGAAACCAACAGAAGTCGAAGCAAATCGCCAGCAGAGTTAATCCAGCAATTAAAGGTGTCGAGACTGAAGAGAAAACTGAGAGCTGGAAACTCAAAGTTATGAATGTTGTTAATAATTCATCATTCCGATAACCAATCAGAGACAAGCTGCTGATTGTTTCCCGTCCTCGACTCAGACAATCGACGCTGCTGCCTCGTCGTCAGAAAGTGACCCAGAAACCAATGAACGCATGCCTGTACGCACACACACACACAGACGCACACACGCGCACACACGCGCACACACGCACACACACGCACACACACACACGCACACACACGCGCGCATCAGCTCGAGCAGCGAGACCTCGGAGGCGTCATTAACTTGAGGAGGCTGTTGTGTCTGTCAGGACCTAATGAAAATAGAAGGGGCACGCACACACACACACACACACATGCATGCACACACACGCACACACACGCTCACGCACACCCGGATTAATTTGTGTGTGTGTTTGTGTAAAAAGCCTCCATGAACTGTATTTTCAGGTGTGTGTCCAAGAATGTGCTTGTATGTGTGCATGGAAGTAAGCAAGTGTGTGTGCACGTGTGTGTGTGTGTGTTTGCGCGCGCGTGTGTGTGTGTGTGTGCATGTGTGTGCGCATGTGTGTGTGTGCGTGTGTGTGACGGGCAGCTGCTGCCTCGTGGCGTCTCGCTGCTGCAGCCGAGTGAAGGAGACATTAACTAACTTCTGTTTTCTAATGGAGATTAATGAAGCCAGAGTGCAGGAACACACACACACACACGCCCGCACACACACATGCCCGCACACACACACACACACACACTCAGACATGAACTCACAGTGCTTCCATCACCGCTGACCCGCCGAGTCTTCACACTCGTGCAGTTTGAACCATGTGAGCAGCCGGACGTCCTCGTAAGAGGATGAAAGCCTCTCACCTGTGACGGCTGTTGGTTTGGGGGGTTTTATTTTTAAAAACGGAAAAAGAAAGAAAGAAACAGGGGAGGAAGTAACAGAAAGAAAAGAAAAGAGGGGAGGAATGGAGATGTGATGGAGAGACTGGAAATAGGCAAAAATGGAGAGGAAGCAATGAATGACAGAAGAAAATGAGAGATGGGAAAGAAGAAATAAAAGGGAGAAAAGAATGTAAAAGGAAAAGAGGAGGAGGAGGAGGAGGGAAATAAGGGTGAGGAAAAAGAAGAAAGGAAGAAGGGAGGAAAGAGATAGGAGGTTAGGAGGAAGGAGGCAGGCAGCAAAGGAAGGAACTGATGAGGAGGGAGGAGACGAAGGAGGAAGGAGGGAGCGAAGATGGATGATAGTAAGGAGGGAAGCACACGAGTAAGGGAGGAAAGGAAGGATGAGAAGGAAGGAAGGAAAGAAGGGAAGAGAGAATGAAAGGAACCATAACGGAGTCAAGTAAAGGAAAGAAGGAAAATATAGTTATGGAGGAATAGAAGAAACACACACACACACACACAC
>CAAKHG010045572.1:0-10232 GCA_901007715.1 Dactylopterus volitans
GGGAACGAGTCCGACTTACAACCGGCTACACGAACCAAGCTCGTGCTCCTTTGGTAGAGGGACTGAATGGCCTTTAGCAAGGGACCACTCACCCCATGCTCCTGGAGCACCCCCCACAGGATGCCCTTGGGTACATGGTTGTAAGCCTTCTCCAGGTCCACAAAACACATGTGGACTGGTTGGGCAAACTCCCACTTCCTCTCAAGCACCCCTGCAAGGGTGAAGAGCTGGTCCTTGGTTCCACGGTCAGGACGAAAACCGCATTGTTCCTCCTCGATCCGGGGTTCAACTATTGATCAGACCCTCTTTTCCAGCACCCTGGCGTAAACTTTCCCGGGGAGGCTGAGGACTGTGACCCCTGTAGTTGGAACACACCCTCTGGTCTCCTTTCTTGAAGATAGGGTCCCCCCCCGGTCTGCCATTCCAAGGGCTCTGCCCCCGATGACCACGCAATGTTGCAGAGGCGTGTCAGCCAGGACAGCCTTACAACATCGAGAGCCTTAAGATACCCTGGGCAGATCTCATCCAAACCCGGAGCTCCGCCACCGCAAAGTTGTTTCACTACTTCGGCGACTTCTGCCCCAGTGATTGGACGACCCACCTCCAGGTCCCCTGGCTCTGTTTCTGCTTGGGAATGCGTGGTGGTAGGATTGAGGAGCTCCTCGAAGTATTCCTTCCACCGCCGGAGGATTGCCCCAGGTGACGTCAGCAACTCCCCGTCCCCACCTAGAACGGTGTGGGCAAGTTGCCGTCTGCCGCCCCTGAGATGCCGGACAGTTTTCCAGAATCTCTTCAGAGCCGACCGAAAGTCTTCCTCCATTGCCTCACCGAACTCCTTCCACGCCCGAGTTTTTGCCTCTGCAATCGTCACAGCCGCGGACTACTTAGCCAACCGGTACTGATCAGCTGCTTCTGGAGACCCACAAACCAACCATGACCTGTAGGCCTCTTTCTTCAGCTTGACAGCTCCCCGAACCCGAGTTACCGCCACGACCAGCACCAGCGACCTTGCGGCCACAACTTGCAACAGGCTAAATGGCAATAGTAATATTCATATTAATAACATCATTTGTTTCACTATTGACCTTAATAAGCATCAAAAATGTTTGCAAATTTCAACTCGCATGACTCCCAGGCTAAATTTTCCTGTCTCATGGTTCAGAGTCACTTCAAACAATAGTTCCACCTCGTCACTATATACAAATGGTTGTGTGCTCGCAATTGTTGATGCTTAAGACTTTAGTTCACTAGTCTGTGCATGCTTATGTTTTGGTTTACCACACTGCCAACTACTGGCCTGGCACGTATCCTTGAGTGCTTTAAGAACTCCTGTGGTCTTGTGTGCACGGGGATCTTTTGTGTTGTCATCTGCATGTGAACTGTTAGAAAACAGCGACTGAAAACGAAACTGATCGTTGATGTGTAATTCTGCCTCATTCTGAGCAAAGTTTAGGCAAGGAAGACCCTGAGCAATGGTCATCCCATATAAAGTGGCAACATTTTCAGCAGGACTTGACAATATATCTGGTCTTATGCTAAAAAATTGAGCTGCTAGGCTAATAGGTGAATTTAGACACTTTTACTATCTCTCAAACATACTGTTGTTCTCAAAGGATCCAAAGCCACTACCATCATCCTGGTGCCAAAGAAATCTAGTGTTTCCTGTTTCATTGATGATCAGAGGTCTGTTATCATGCAATACTTTGATTATTCATGGGTCACATTAAAGCCAGCCTTCCACCCTCATTAGACCCCATTCAGTTTACATAACAAGCAAACCAGTATATGGATGACGCCATCCCACTTGTCCTGCACAACATACATGTCCCACCGGGATAGAAGGAACAGTTAAGGAAACTGTTCACTGATTTTAGCTCTGCATTCATACCATATTTCCACAGCAGCCAATAGAGAAACTCTCCCTGGTTGGCCAAAACACTACCCTTGGCAACTTAACATTGGATTTTCTGTCAGAAAGACCACTGACAGTCCAGGTGGGCAGCAAGACATGACGTACCAGTGAGCACTGGGGCCCCTCAGGACTGTGTGTTCAGTCCATTGCTCTTCGCTCTGCTCACTAATGACTACACAGCCAAATCTTGCAAAAAACAAACAAAAAAACAGCTCATTAAACTTGCTGATGATACTACTGTAGTGGAACTCACCAGTGAGGACAAGTTCCTCGTGGAATGCCTTGCCTCACAAGGCAGTTCCTGGATAATGAAGGCATTGAAGCCAATGACTGGCCCTCAGGTTTCCAAGACCTGAATCCATCATGTATTAGTCCATCTGACGCTGGTACAGAGATGAGACAAATTGTCCAGGAGCTCACTGATGCCTTGATAAAGCTCTGGGAGTGGATCCCCCAGGACACCAGCCGCAGTGTAATCAAACGTATGCCAACTTTGAATTTTAGTGCAAATCTTAATTTTGATATTGAATATTTCATTCATTGAGATCCAATGTGTGATTTAAGTGTTGCCTTAAATTTTTTTGAACAGTGTAGTTGTTGAAGAGCTGCATTGCCAGGATGATGGCATACAGTTGTGATAGATGATGTCATACAGTGAGTTCAGGGGACATGTTTGCCATGTGGATTGAGGTTAAAAAGTTATTTTAAAAAGTTTAAGTTATAAACAAAAAGGAAGGAAGACTAAAAGTCCTTTAAAAGCTGAATGCTTTGATAGCTGAACAGTTTCTGGAGCTTAAAACACACAGCAGTAGCTGGCAAGCAAAACATTCACAAAAACCTCATGGAGTAAGACAGAAGAAGAAAAAGTGTAAAGATTTGGATGACAAAAGTAACATTCAGTTATTTACATGAACAACACTTGCAAAAAGAGATGGTGAGTGTGGGCATATACTGCACCTCTGCCCATTCCTTGGCTTTCTGCTGAAAGAATGAAAGCTCCTTCTCCACAGATGCTTCGAGATTGCTGTACGTTCGGCAGTAGCGACGGTCGTTCTCCAAGAAATACATCCTCTTGTCAAACTTCACTGAACCTGGCAGACAAAGGAAAATCAGTGAGTGACAAAGCGTGGATACACTCCATCTTCAATGCATATTCCAAAAAGTTACAGCAAAAAAACAATTCAAAACATGGTTTAAATCAGATGAATTAACAGGAAAAAAACAAAATAAATGTGTCCTCCAATGATGCACTTAGAGCTCTAACACATACAGGGATGAATGCATAGCTTATAGCATGTGGCTTGATCAGAGTAACAATGTGTACACAGAGAAAAATTGAGAAGCTTTGTTCACCATGCTCAAAATGGAAATCAACATAGCAGCGCTCAGAGGAGGCTCTGCTCCGACGTCTCTTTCCTAAGGGGTCGCCTGAATCTTGCCACTTCTTCAAAGCTTCACATAAGGCCTGGGAGGGACGGAGAGAGAGAGAGAGAGAGAGAGAATGAGTTAAAGAGCCAAAACTTAAAGAGAGACGAAGAAAGCAAAGACAATCAATGATGCAAGACCCAAGGTACCTTGCGTGTGATTGCATAGTGTCCTTTGAGGGAGTTGAGGGCCCATTTGATGTCCTGACAGCTTATCATCCGGAAATCCGCCATAAGCAGGTCCGCAGCCTGCATCACAGCCTCTGGTCCCACCGTGCCCAGCTTTGCATAATCAAAAAGGTCTTCAGTCACCTGAAAACACTCACGAAAGTTATACATTCACAGAGCCAAGAAGATGTAAGACAAGCTCCATTGTCTACCTGCAATTTTGAGACCTTGGTGTTTTTATCTGATTGTTACATAAATCAAGGAGCAGCTGAATAGTCAGGCTTTAGGGCAGAAAAGACTAAAGAAATTTCTTGTTACCCTATCTTTTGTGAACAACCTGGAGAACCTGAGGTCATATGTGTCCCTTGTTGGCTTGCACAAGCATTTTTTCAATATTCTGCAAACTTTTTAAGGCATGAGAACACCACAGATAAATTCATTGTTTCTGTTTCATTTTTCTTGATTATTTTAGATGTGGTTAAACATAGGAAATCATTTGTTTGGTTACAACTAATAGGCAGGTGTTTATTTTCACAATGTTCTTTTTGCAGAGTGCTCATAGAGCATGGCAGGTCTCAACATCCCCTGTAGCCAGGATGGAGGCTACCCTACGTATGAAGGGCTTATTTTTATTTGCAGCAATTCCATGACCATGGTTTGCCTAACACTTCTTAAATTAATCTACCATAAAATCCAGAATAACAGCATTTAAAAAGATTTAAGGACCTCGAATTTCTCCTCCATAAACGGTCAGCTTATCGTGGTGGAGGAGTTTGCGTACTCTAATGAACCTAGGAGCTATGCTATCCAGGGCATTCTGCCCCATGGTAGGGTCTCCCAAGGCAGATTGGTCCTAGGCGAAGAGTCAGACAAAGAACAGTTCAGAAGACCCTCATGAACAACATCAGAAGGAGCAAGTGTACTCCCCTGGAGGGACACCACCCTGGAGCCAGGCCTGGGGCGGGGGCCTACACCATGGCTGGGCCCAGCCTGAAACAGCTAAAAGGGGGGGGTGCCCATCACCTGCAGGGGGAGCATGAAGGGTCCGGTGCAATGTGGATTGGGCGGCAGACCAAGAGGGGGGCGGTCTGATCCCCGGTTCTGGAAACTGGCTCTCGGAACATGGAACGTTACCTCTCTGGCAGGGAAGGAGCTGGAGCTTGTGGGGGAGGTTGAGCGTTACCGACTAGATATAGTCAGCCTCACCTCCACACGTAGTGTTGGCTCTGGAACCCAAGCCCTTGGGACGAAAGGGTAGCTTCCCTGCGCCTTCGGGTCCTGACTGTTGTTTGTGCTTATGCACTGAATGGCAGTTCAGAGTACCTATCCTAGGACAGGTGCTGGACAGCGCTCCGACTGGGAACTCCATTGTTCTGCTGGGAGACTAACGCTCATGTGTGCGATGACAGTGAGACCTGGACTGGGACTGGGAGGAATAGCCTGCTTGATCTGAACCCGAGTGGTGTTCAGTTGTTGGACTTCTGTGCTAGTCACAAAGAGAGGTGCAGAGCTGCCGACCAATCACTACCTGGTGGTGAGTTGGATCAGGTGGTGGGGGAAGCCGCCACGCAGACCTGACAGGCCAAAACGGATAGTGAGGGCCTGTTGGGAATGCCTGGTGGAGGAACCCGTCAAGTTGGTCTTCTACTCTCACCTCTGACAGAGCTTCAACTGCGTCCCGGGGGCGGTGGGGGACACCGAGTCAGAATGGGCCATGTTTCACTCCGCCATTGTCGAGGCGGCTGATGCGAGTTGTGGCCACAAGGTCACTGGTGCTGGTCGTGGCGGAAACTCCCAAACCCGATGGAGGACACCAGAGGTGAGGGGAGCCGTCAAGCTGAAGGCCTACTGGTCATGGTTGGTATGTGGGTCTCCAGAAGCAGCTGATCAGTACCGGTTGGCTAAGTAGTCCACGGCTGTGATGATTGCAGAGGCAAAAACTTGGGCGTGGGAGGAGTTTGGTGAGGCAATGGAGGAAGACTTTCGGTCGGCTCCAAAGAGATTCTGGAAAACTGCCCAGCGTGTCAGGGGCGGCAGACGGCAACTTGTGCACACCGTTCTAGATGGGGGCGAGGAGTTGCTGACGTCACCTGGGGCAATCCTCCGGCGGTGGAAGGATTACTTCGAGGAGCTCCTCAATCCTACCGACACGCATTCCCAAGGGGAAACAGAGCCATGGGACCTGGAGGTGGGTTGTCCAATCACTGGGGCAGAAGTCACCATGGTAGTGAAACAACTTCGCGGCGGTGGAGTTCCGGGTTTGGTTGAGATTTGCCCAGGGTATCTTAAGGCTCTGGACGTTGTAGGGCTATCCTGGCTGACACGCCTCTGCAACATGCTGTGGTTATCGGGAGTAGTGCCCTTGGAGTGGCAGACCGGGGTGGTCCCCATCTTCAAGAAAGGAGACCAGAGGGTGTGTTCCAACTACAGGGGGATCACACGACTCAGCCTTCCCGGAAAAGTTTACGCCAGGGTGCTGGAAAACAGGGTCCGATCGATAATTGGACCTCAGCTCGAAGAGGAACAAGAAGGATGGAGTGGGAGGTTGACAGGCGGATTGGAGTGGCATCAGCAGTGATGCGGGCGATTAACTGATCTGTCGTCGTGAAGAAGGAGCTGAGCTGAAAGGCAAAGCTCTCGATTTACAGGTCGATCTACGTTCCAACCCTCACCTATGGTAATGAACTCTGGGTAATGACAGAAAGAATGAGATTGCGAATACAAGCGGCCAAAATGAGTTTCCTCTGCAGGGTGGCCGGGCTCAACCTTAGAGATAGGGTTAGGAGCTCGGACATCGCCGAGGCACTCCAAGTAGAGCCGCTGCTCCTCCACGTCGAGAGGAGCCAGCTGAGGTGGCTCGGGCATCTGGTCAGGATGCCTTCAGGACGCCTCCCGTTAGGTGTTCCAGACATGTCCCACCGAGTGGAGGCCTCATGTCCAACCCAGGACCAGGTGGAGGGATTATATCTCTTGCCTGGCCTGGGACGCCTAGGGGGCCCCCCCTCCCCCAGAGGAGCTGCTGGAAGTGGCTGGGGCGAGGGCCATCTGGGCTTTCTTCCTGAAGCTAAGATGACGACGACGACGGAACATGAATTTAATTTTGAGCTGCACAATCAACATAAACTACACTCAACAAAAATTTAAACATAACACCATTTACTCTATTCCAATTTTGCTACATATGTCCAAAGATCTAGGATTCATCATGTGCACATATAAGTCTTATTTCTCTGAATGTGTGACACATTTTTAAAAATCTGTATTCGTGAGCAGTTCACCTTTGCTAAGATAATTGGTCCATCTGGTAAATTGAGCATTTAAAGATGGTGACTAAACACCACTAATGTAGCCCCGACACTTTCATCTACATGCACAAAATTGGTACACAGATACACCGTATAGAGCCTACAAAAAAATCTTTTGAAGCATTTGCCTAAAACCAACGTAAGTTGGCCATTTTGAATTTTGTGCTTATTTTCGGCAATTGGTACGTTGTCTTTGTCTTCTACAGCTTTGACACTATTGACTCCAAAGTTAGTTAGGGCAGCTTATGCTCCATCACAATTAAAAATCATCAAAAGCTTACAAATGTAGCAAAGGTTGTGGCCATGGCGAAAGGTTAATTTTAAGGTTAGGCCTTAAAAGACAAAACTGCTGTAACTCAACTGCAAAATGGAAAATCTCCACCAAACTTCACATGGTAGTTGGGAGTCACCTCTTTAGCATATATGCATGACACTATTCAGGTACAATCATACTAATCACAATAATGCTTAATAATGCAGCAATGTTGAATAACAACCAATTATGTGAAATGAATACAAGGAAGAGAGGAACTTTATTTTGAAAGCATGGCAGCAGCCGAGACCGTGGAGCCCTGCTGTAGATGGACAGTAAGTGTGAAGAGTAGAAGGCACCATCTACAGGACCTACACAGACTGGAATCACATTAAGCTTATTCCGCTGTTATTTTCATTTTAAAGGCAGTGTTCTTTAAGTTTGTCATTTGGTTTTGCACATTTCCCTGTTTTGGGACACTGGTCCTGGAGGTATTTTGATTTTTATGATGGCAGGAGTAAGGCAGTGATGTATGTTGAGATGGTGGGGCTGGTGCGTATATTCCTCAAAAGTAATGGGTAGTGCACATGCCAATATTGTGACATGGAATATTAATGGCTGCAGTACACCAATCAAATGCAACAAAATACTCATTTATTGTAAATCTAAGAAAAAAGATATTGCATATATTCAGGAAACACACTTTAGAGACCAAGATGAAGCTTTAAAAATGAAACGTGATTGGGTTGACCAAGTCTTTCATAACTCAATATCAAGTCAGAGCTGCGGATTTATCTTTGCCAACAAAAAGATGAATTTTGTGGTACAGAATCAAGTTAAAGACTCATGGCCGTATTTAATTGTGGATGCACTTATTAATGGAGTTAAAGTAGTGCTTTATAATTTATATGCCCCAAACAAAGAAAACATCCTTTTTTCATGAGGTAAATCAAATATTGGGTGATAAAAATGGTCAGACCACTTTAGGAGGAGATTTCACTCAAAAATTAGATGATCATCTGGATTGCAGTAATATTAGGATAGGCAAATCCCCCAGAGATAGAACAGCAATACATATTTTAAAAGGTTTTGGGTTTGATAGATATTTGGAGGCTAATCAATCCATTCTCTCTCTCATAAATCCAATTCACGAATATTTTTTCTGGCTTCTGGCTCACCTGAGCTGGTAATAGACTGCAATATAGCCGTCATAGCAATAGCAGACCATGCACTTATACATTAATATTTGAAAAGGTAAAACTGGGGGGGTTAAGATTAAATACAGCTTGTATTTAATGAACATTTTGCTGCAAAACTCTGGATATTGACATTTTTCTAGACATTAACAGGGGAACAACAGAAGGATTGGCTACTGTTTGGGATGCACTCAAGGCGTTTATCACAGGAAAATGTATTGCTTACAGTTCATAGAACAAAAAATACAGCAATTGGAAAATTGAAATAGGCAAATTGAAGAAGCATTTAGCCGAACAAAACAATGAAGAAGGTTTAAGGAAAACTAAAATTTGAATTATATGAAATATATAATAGAAATTGCAGAGTATCCATTATTTGGGCTCATAACAATTTTTTTTTAAAAAGGGCGAAAACTGGATGATTAATGGCAAGATAAATAAAATGCCTAGATTCAAGGAACGATTCCAGCAATCAGAAGAGATAAACTGTTTACACCAGCTTGCAAAAGTTTTCAAGAACTATAAAAATCCACATATGTTACTAGTGATGAAGACTTAAATTCTTTCTTGCAGAAGGTGGAGCTGCTGCAACTTTCCTCAGAAGAAAAAGATGGGTTGGACGTTCCCATAACAGAAGCTGAGGTTTTGCAATTCAGGGTACATCGTGTGGATGCCTTCCCGGTAGAGTAAGTATGCCACATTCTTTGTCCATTTCTCACAGACGTTTTCCTATAAGCATTTCAATATCGTTCACTCCCAGAAAGTTTTAGTGAAGCCATCATATCATTAATACCAAAAAAAGACAAGGATTCAACAGACCCATCTAATTACAGACCCATGAGCAAAATAAATGTTGACTGCAAAATATTATCCAAAACATTGATAATTTTGGCAAAATTATTCACATCAATAGGGATACATAAAAATAGATATGCAGCTGATACCATGAGACTGAATTTCATTTTGATTAATATAACTAATACCCACCCTGTTTCAGCTATGTCACTTGATGCTCAATAAGCATTTGAGAGGGTGGAATGGGATTTTCTATTTACAACCCTTTCAAAATTTGGGTTTGGTAATTTTCTGAAGATGGAATAGAGTATAACATCCAAGCCCCAAATCTGCAGTCTTTAACAATTAGATAATATCTCAGTCTTTCAATGTAACCTAGTCAACTAGACAGGGGTGCAGTCTAAGCCCACTATTGTTCACAAGTTTCCTAGAACCATTTGCTACATTAATTAGGGTGGAGTCAAGAATTAAGGGAGTTATGTGAGGCGACAGGGAACATAAAATATTTCTTTATCCAGATGATATTTTGATTTGCTCGAAATTATTGACACATTCTAAAATCTGTGGTTATTGCATAAATTGGTACAAATTAGAAGCTATGTCAGTATCTAAAATCTGTTCACATGATCAGATATCTGCATTTAAATTCAAATGGTGACCAAAAGGAATGAATATTCAGGTTTACAGCAAACACAAGAATCTTGTGCTTTTGTGTAGGATCTACGCTCAGTGAAGAGAGCTCAGGGCAAGTTTATCTTAGCAGGGAGCAGTGATAGCTAACATGTCTCGGGTTATCAGGTGGGAACCTCCCTTCATCAGTGTTTCATCTAGTTGGTCCTACAACACCTTCAAGAGGCTAGACAGCGATCTCTGGCGTCCCAGAGTCACCCCCCTAATGCCAGGTATCACTGCTCCTCACCAATGCACACCAACCTTCTAGCACATGCTACTACTGCTAGTGCAGCAAAAACAGCATGTCACCTTCCACAAACCCAGGCTCTGTTATGCAGGCTCCAGGTAGTGACAGTGCCGATACTACAACTATACAGTCCCCTACCATCTTACAATTCCCTACCAACAGGGCAATTTAACAGGAGGGAGAGAGAAAACCCAACAATTCACCAGCAAACAATTCAGCTCACCTCAACATGGCCGCATGGTTAGAGAGACTCCAGCAGG